>CM040183.1:24078553-24136053 GCA_022606455.1 Callitettix versicolor | reverse complement strand
GGCCGAAAACTATAAATCGTATAATATTGTATATAGAAATATATTACATTGAAATGAAGCTTTTCTGATTTTGAAAATCGACTATAAATTTTATTACCTACGTTGTTTTTGCAGGCAAAGCCGCAACGGGTAACGGCTAGTCTTGTATAAAGTTCAAATTATGTATGCGTAACGTTTTTTTCCCAATTTACTTCTTTCTCAAGATGGTGGCCTATGATTTAAAGATTACGAGAGTACGTATTTTTAATCAAACGTATTGGCCGATTTTTTGAAATTTTTACGAATTTAAAAATATTTTGCATAACTTTACGATTTGTTCTCATTTACTTCCTTTTCAAAATGGAACGTTGAGAGTGTAGTTGCTGGTTGTTTTCTATATTAGCTGAACGGCAAAACCTATCATACGAGGTTTGATCAAATATAAACGAGACTGACTTTCTAAAAACTTTTCCGTTGGACATTGAACTCTAAAGGGTGGGGTTTCAGGTAGCCTGGGAGGTTTGGGACGGGCGTAGACGGGCAACATTTCCGTTCGGACCCTTCAGTATAAAACTATACAATGAGTGAGAGTGAAGTGCACGTTTCCGTGGAGCAGAGAATTATTATTAAGTTTTTGGCCAAGGAGGGGGTCAATCCGACTGAAATCTTTCGTAGATTGACGGCTCAATATGGGGACAGGACCCTGTCAAGAGCTCGCGTTTTTGCTTGGCACAAGGAATTCGCCGAAGGACGGGAAGCAGTAGAAAACCTCAGCCATGATCGTCGCCCGACCACTTCCGTCACGGACGAAAACATTGATGCTGTTCGGAAGCTCCTGGACGAAGACAGACGTATATCGCTGCGATTTATTGCAGATGAACTCCAGTTGAGCTATGGTAGAGGCCGCAAAACAGTCTTTTCGTAGGAAAAGGAAATCTAAACCGGCGAGAAACGTCATTCTTCTTCACGATAATGCCCGACCACATTCGGCGAACGCTACGAGGCTTAAACTCGATCAAATTGGCTGGGAACCAATGGAACATCCCCCATACAGTCCAGACTTATCACCCTGCGACTATCACCTGTTTGGGCCACTCAAAGAGGCGCTTGGAGGCCAGCGTTTCGAAGACGATTCTGCGGTGGAGACCTTCGTACTCCAATGGCTCAATGAACGCCCGAGGACTTTTTACGAAGATGGAATTAAAAAACTTCCAATCCGGTGGGAAAAATGTGTTACTCGTGCAGGAGACTATGTAGAAAAATAAGTTGTATCAAGAATAATTTGTAAGTAAGCAATAAATTTTTTAAAAAATCAGTCTCGTTTATATTTGATCAACCCTCGTAATTAAGACAGATTCGTGGTGAAAGAGCATACAATTTTTAATAAAGTTTGCTTAAGAAATTTTTTCGTAAATATTACCGTATTTTCGTAAGTTACCGGTTAAACTGATGGATAAAGTTACGAGCACTGCCGTAGCGCGCTCTGCTTATTAATTAAAAATATTCTGCGACGTCTACTTTCTTCTTTGTTTGCACTACTTGTGTGTATACTTGGCATATACAGTAATATTTGTTGTGTGTACCCGTCGCGGCTTCGCGTACGAAACATAAACTGTTTCAGTAATGTAATAATTTAGAAACATAAAAAACATATATTAATAAAAGCGTGATAATCTAAACTTGTAATTATTTTACAGAGAATATGAAAAAATATTATAACCTGAATATGTTGTTTTATTGTCTTCAAACGTGTTCCATTCGAATTTAAGAAAATCTTTTAAATATTTTTCTCCAATACAAACATTTATAGGGGAGAGCGGGGCAATACCGTGCGGCGGGGCAATACCGTGCACCAAGTTTTTAAGTACCGTAGAGGGCTTAATGAGCGCTGGGAAGTGCTGCTGTATAGCTGGAAGAATTCGAAACAGGTCAGGACAGTCGGAAAGCTTATAGCTCTACATGCGTATTTGTGACGGGTGTTTTTGTTATTGTATCAACTTTTCTTATAGTATCAACGACTTATTAGAACTGAGGTAAGTGAAATACGTTATTAATGATTTTATTTAAACTAATTGCTTTGAACAGAGCATTTCTTCAGCTATTTTTGTATTAAATACTACTACTTAACTTTCTTTACTTTTAGGTTATGATTGAAAATGTGGTGACATGTCGTCATGGGGCAATGCCGCTCAAGGTGCACGGTATTGCCCCGTGTTGAACGATATTACCCCACATGGTATTTACTAGTTATAACTTTATTTATTTACATATTTTATTATATTGGTAGCGAATATTTATTATATTGGTGTTTTATAGCGAACATGAATGAATTGTGAATGAGAGAGGCCAATACTTTAAGTATAGATCTAATAACATAATTTAATTCTGGAGATTATGTACTTTTTAATTTCTAACAGATGGTGAGAAAAGAATAAGAACAACAGAGAGGGACAAAGGATGGAGCGAACTTGAGATGATCTGTGCCATTCATGATGTGAGTGCAAATGGAATGCCACAGATTCAGCAAAACAGGAATCTTTCCTCTAGTTCCTGCAAAATTTAGTGTTGACGACTACGTAGTTTTACACTCGGAAGAAGAGACAGCTTTAGATCTACCGGTTGTTGAAGATAATGGCTCCAAAAATGATGAAAATATTAATCTAGTCAGGCCTTGTTCTTCACGAACAGTCACTGATGACAATGATGACGAGCACTTAGAAGCTCAGTCTACAGTTGGTCTGCAATTCGAGGAAATTACACCATTACCGGGCCCTCTGAAATAAAAGAAAAGTGCCCGGCAACAGCATCATCAGTTTTTACGTTGATCCCAAACAAAAAAATTTTAAAGAAGGCTGCAGTAATCAAACAAGCAAAATTAAAAAATAAAACAGATAGGGAACAATTCAGTGCAACAAATTTAGGGAAATCAAAATTCCGACCTAAAAGAAAGAGCAAATATAGAAAGTTTGTATCGAAGATAATACCTCCACTTGACAAAAAAAAGTGTCGCCGAAAAATATGTTTTAAGTCTTCATCAGACGACGATTTGGACCCCTCTAAGCTCTGCAATGATGATGAGATGGACGACATCGAGTTTGCTGATTTCAGAGGAACTCCAGTTAAAAGAACACCTGGTGATCAAGATTCCGATTGCTTATTTTGTGGTGAGTTTGGAAAAAACAAAGAATTGTGGTTTAGATGTGTGTTTTGCAGTGGTTGGGTGCATTCAGAGTGTAGAGGACGCGATACAGCTGAAAATTTCATTTGTGACTTTTGTCAATCAAAGTAGACTTAATCACAACATAAAAGCCACTCTGAACTGAAATAAATGACAATTTAGTGTTTATTAATTTCCATCAAGAAGAGGACTTATGAATATTTTTTTAAATTTTATAAGCTAATTAACTACATATTACATTTTTCTGTTTTTAAAATTGCTTATTAATTTAGAATATTTGAATTATTATTAAAATTTGTTCTGACATTTGCCAAAAATTATTCCGACATTTGATATCAACTGTGTAAAAAAAACCTCGATCATTATTTTTTATACATAAATGATAGGAAATGTCCTAACGTATTTTAATTAAAATTATATATTACTTATTTCAATGTTAAAATAAAATTTGTTACTAAATTTTAAATATTTGTTTTATTTTCACACAATCTTTGCCGTTAACAATGTTGCACGGTATTGCCACTTATAGTGCACGGTATTACCCCAGCCCTTGGGGCAATACCGTGCAATGTAAAGTTTTCGTAAAATGGGTTTAACACTCGAAATTGGTTTAGTATTTCAAATATGAAGTCAAGAATTTGTAGAAAATTAGTTTCTTTACAAAACGAGATGATTTTCATCGTTTTTGACGTTACCAAATTAAAAATTAAAAATAATAACGCTTAAGTGCACGGTATTGCCCCGCTTTCCCCTACCTCTTTTATATTTTTGTCCTTTTAGGGGATGAATTCGGGGGGGGGAATGCTGAATTACGTGTATCATAATTTGTGTTTTAGAATATTTTGTTTACTTTTAAGAAAAACCGATAAAAATATTTTTCTCCAATGAAAACACTCTTTTTCTCCAATTAGGTCTATACCTCTTTTTTACATTTTAATCTTTTAGGGAATGAAATCGGGAAAAAAATTGAAATACGTGTTTCATTATTTGTGTTTCATAGTATATTTCTAGAATATTCGATCCAAAACAAATATTTTTTAATGCAAAATTGTATACCCCTTTTTTAATTTGTCTACCCCTTCCAATCTCTTTAGGGGATGAGTTTTGGGAAAAATATATTTCATTACTTATATTTAAGAGTGAACATGTTACGTTTTATGAAGGTCAGACGAAAAACATATTTTTCCAATAAAAATTGTTGTACCTCATTTTTACCTCCTTAAGGGTTGAATACTGGAAAATAGTTTTTCAGTGCATCCCTACGTGAGGTGGTACCCTGAAAATTTCAAATCTTTAGCTATTATAGTCTCGGCTATACGTTGATTATTAAATTTGGACTGGGTAAATAGTTTAATGGCGTCAAAATCAAATTTTTTCAAAATCCTTTCTTAGTTCACCTTGACATTGTTGTAAGAAGATACCTTGAAAATTTTAAGTCTATAGCTGTAATAGTACTGGCTGTACGTTGTTTATTAAATTTGGACTGGGTAAATAGTTTAATGGCGTCAAAATCAAATTTTTGCAAAATCCTTTTTAGTGCACGCTTATATGGTAACATAAATGTACCCTGAAAATTGCAAGTCGCTAGCTAAAATAGTTTTGGCTCTGCTTTGATTATGAATCAGTCAGTCAGTCAGGACTTCTTTTATATATTAAGATATTTGTTATGTGACTGATTTGTTTTCATATAGAAGTTAAAAATACAGGGTAAATAATAAATTTTGTGAATTAAAAAAAACATTGTATTTATTGATTATGAATAAATTGCACCAAGTCAACTTCGTTTTGCAATAAGACGGGTTATTTGTCCGAACTCCCAAAAATAAATATTAAAAAAAAATCGGACAGACATTGAAGTAAAAATGGGTACTTGAACTCAGGAGCACAGAACTGAGGTTATTTACGGGTAGTGGTCTACCAAAAACAAACGCGAATCTTTATTGTATTCCAAGGCACGTACACCTGCTATGCTCAGAGGTGTGACACGTTGACAGTCACGTGCTCAGACAGACAGACAGACAGACAGACTTGTGTATCCTTCAAGGATAGGGTCATGTCGTTACAGGGATACACGACAGAGTGAGGCGGATTGTTCCACCAATTCACTTATTTGAAGGGAATTTTTTATTTACGTTTTGTTTTTATATTTTCCTTTGAAAATGAGTTTTTGGAGCGGCCATCATGGTAAGACCAGACCCAGACTTTTTATGGGTCGTTAAACTTTTATATATATATATATATATATATATATATATATATATATGTGTGTGTGTGTGTGTGTGTGTGTGTGTGTGTGTGTGTGTGTGTGTGTTTTAGCTCACTCACACGTTCGCAGTTTTGGTCCGGCTTGATTCAAACTTAACACAAAAATCTATTATAGCGAAATTCGTTCAATAGTTTCAAAATGGCGTCCACTTAAAATTTTTAGAAATTCGTGTCATTTTTGTCTTACATTTTTTTAAAAATCCGATTTCACCACAGTAATCAGAGTTCAAAATTTTATAAATTTCCATGTTGAATTGTCAAAATCCTTCAAATTAAGAAGTGCAATTTGACGGCGGTCAGAGTTCATTTTTGTATTCTAAATGTAATTTGGTAATTAAAAATTCTATTGTATGTGGATTTTAATGGTGATTATGATGGTGACATAGGGACTTCAAAAGAATAAGGAAAGGAAAAATATTGTTGGGAATTGGCCTCTATCACGTCAGTAAGACAGCTGAGTGCGTAATTATTTTTTTTTATTGTGATTTTACAAACGTAATCAGCGTTAAAATGTTCTTAAAACAACCCTGTTAAATGTCGTTCAGAAGCCTCCGGGTCTGGGTGTTGCCATAATGGCCCCTGTACTGTACTAACTTACGTTACATATTATAAGCTTAAAGCTCGTCTAACAGGAATAAATATTGGTTCTCAATAAATTACCGGAGAAGACAACTTAGGCGAACTATTTCCGATAGGGATTACCGAATTTGCATGTTTATTGCACGACTCCCTTATCGACCGCTCGTTTCGACTTCCGTCTCGGCAAGTTTTGCTAATAAAATTAGAAATACTGCGCCCCAAAGTGATGTTCGCTTGACGGCAGTTTAACCGTTTTTAGGAGGTCAACGCCGAAATTCCCTCGCTTAACGCGCCCCTCATTACGGGTGCTAAATAATCCAGACAATATAAGAGGATCGTTCAGTCACGTTAACGTAAACTGGGCCTTGGACTTATTGTTCCCGCAGGACTCCTTATCATTGCCTCGCCAAACCTAGAAACAGTGTTTTGTAAACTTGCTGTACTTTAGGGCCTAATAAAGAACGAGAGGTGTTTACGCCGTCATTGAAACGAACATACGAGGTGTGTTCAGAAAGTAACGAGAATTGTAATTTTTTGAAAAAAAAAATATTTATTCTTCTACATTGATGTTGTCGCCTTCAAAATAGTCCCCATTGGAGATTATGCACTTGTGCCAGCGCTTCTTCCAATCCTTGAAACACTTCTCAATCTCGATCTTTGAGATAGCCTTTAGTTCTTTCAGCGATGCGCTTTTAATGTCATTTACGGCTGTAAAACGACGGTCCTTTAACGTTCTCTTTATTTTTGGAAATAGGAAAAAGTCACACGGAGCCATGTCTGGCGAATATGGAGGCTAGGGCATCGTTACAGTACTGTTTTTGGCCAAAAATTCACGAACAAGCAATGAAGTGTGAGCTGGTGCATTATCGTGGTGCAATAGCCATGAATTGTTTTTCCACAGATCCGGGCATTTTTTTCGGATTGCTTCACGCAAACGGCGTTGAACTTGTAGGTAGAACTCCTTATTGACCGTTTCACCTGGTGGCAGGAATTCATGATGCACTATGCCATTAATATCGAAGAAAACAGTGAGCATAACCTTCACGTTCGACCGCACTTGACGAGCCTTTTTCGGTCTTGGCGAGCCAGAATGCCTCCACTGGGATGATTGAGCCTTAGTTTTGACGTCATATCCGTAAACCCATGTTTCGTCACCTGTTATAATACGTTTCAGTAATTCTGTATAGTCGTTGACTTCATTTAGTGACTCCTGGACAACTTAAATTCGTTGCTGTTTTTGTTCAAAATTCAACAATTTTGGACGAATTTTGCTGCCACGCGTTTCATACACAAAACATTGGAAACAATGTCATGACATGATCCAATCGATATGCCAACATCAGCGACCTCTCTAATTGTGATTCGGCAATTGTTCATAACCATTTCTTTCACTTTTTCCACGTTTTTATCGGTTGTTGATGTGCTGTGGCGTCCAAGGCGTTCGTCATTTTCAACGACTTCACGGTCTTCTTGGAAACTCTTATACCACTCGTAAACTCTTGCTTTACTCATAGCAGACTCACCACAGACCTTTGTTAACATTTCACACACTTTGCTACACTTCATTCGATTTTTTACGCAAAATTTAATATAAATTCTTTGATCCATTTCTTTTAACAAACGAAAATCGCCGAGCTCATAAAAACAAGTCTAACCTTAGTGGGTGTCACAGACAAAGTCAACAATGAAAACAGCTGAAAGTTTTATCGTACTTCAAGAGCATGTATACCAACATAATAAAAAAAAATGTTTGACAATCGGACTCTCCAAGCCCGCGAAATTTAAAAAATCTCGTTACTTTCTGAATACACCTCGTATATAAGTCACGAACATATGTATTAGTAATGCACGCATCCTTATTGCTTTACAAAAGCTATTTGCTATTGCGATCAAAAAGTAATTGGGTGTGTGTCAATCGCAACCTTAAAATGAGATGTCGATAATAATTTTAGAATGTAAAATATGAAAGGTACTAATGTTTTTTAAGTTTAGCATTAATTCGAGAGACGACAGGTACAGTCAGGGCTCGATTTGTGAAGCGGGAAGGATTTTCGGTACCTCTTTTCAGGAAAACCAATTGCGATAGTTAAAAACATTTATTTAGTCACATATTACGCTTTTGTTGGTGAGTGGGTTTGGCCTACTACTTGTTACAACTCATGTAAAAAAACTATTCAGATCGTAACGATCGATTATGATGCATGGCTAGGGTAGATTGTCTATTGAGTACTGAGAACTGCGACTACTTCACTGTAGCGGTTGGTATTGTGGCTCTCTTCATCTGATTTGATTATGATGTGAGGCTAGGGTAGTTTGTTGTGCTATTGAGTACTGAAAACTGCGACTACTTCACTGTAGCGGTTGGTAGTGTGGCTCTCTTCCCCTGATTTGATTATGATGTGAGGCTAGGGTAGTTTGTTGTGCTATTGAGTACTGAGAACTGCGGCTACGTCACTGTAGCGGTTGGTAGTGTGGCTCTCTTCCCCTGATTTGATTATGATGTGAGGCTAGAGTAGTTTGTTGTGCTATTGAGTACTGAGAACTGCGACTACTTCACTGTAGCGGTTGGTAGTGTGGCTCTCTTCCCCTGATTTGATTATGATGCGAGGCTAGGGTAGTTTGTTGTGCTATTGAGTACTGAGAACTGCGGCTACGTCACTGTAGCGGTTGGTAGTGTGGCTCTCTTCCCCTGATTTGATTATGATGTGAGGCTAGAGTAGTTTGTTGTGCTATTGAGTACTGAGAACTGCGACTACTTCACTGTAGCGGTTGGTAGTGTGGCTCTCTTCCCCTGATTTGATTATGATGTGAGGCTAGGGTAGTTTGTTGTGCTATTGAGTACTGAGAACTGCGACTACTTCACTGTAGCGGTTGGTAGTGTGGCTCTCTTCCCCTGATTTGATTATGATGTGAGGCTAGGGTAGTTTGTTGTGCTATTGAGTACTGAGAACTGCGACTACTTCACTGTAGCGGTTGGTAGTGTGGCTCTCTTCATCTGATTTGATTATGATGTGAGGCTAGGGTAGTTTGTTGTGCTATTGAGTACTGAAAACTGCGACTACTTCACTGTAGCGGTTGGTAGTGTGGCTCTCTTCCCCTGATTTGATTATGATGTGAGGCTAGGGTAGTTTGTTGTGCTATTGAGTACTGAGAACTGCGGCTACGACACTGTAGCGGTTGGTAGTGTGGCTCTCTTCCCCTGATTTGATTATGATGTGAGGCTAGAGTAGTTTGTTGTGCTATTGAGTACTGAGAACTGCGACTACTTCACTGTAGCGGTTGGTAGTGTGGCTCTCTTCCCCTGATTTGATTATGATCTGAGGCTAGGGTAGTTTGTTGTGCTATTGAGTACTGAGAACTGCGACTACTTCACTGTAGCGGTTGGTAGTGTGGCTCTCTTCCCCTGATTTGATTATGATGTGAGGCTAGGGTAGTTTGTTGTGCTATTGAGTACTCAGAACTGCGACTACGTCACTGTAGCGGTTGGTAGTGTGGCTCTCTTCCCCTGATTTGATTATGATGTGAGGCTAGGGTGGTTTGTTGTGCTATTGATTACTGAGAACTGCGGCTACGTCACTGTAGCGGTTGGTAGTGTGGCTCTCTTCCCCTGATTTGATTATGATGTGAGGCTAGGGTAGTTTGTTGTGCTATTGAGTACTGAGAACTGCGACTACTTCACTGTAGCGGTTGGTAGTGTGGCTCTCTTCCCCTGATTTGATTATGATGTGAGGCTAGGGTAGTTTGTTGTGCTATTGCTATGCCATTAATATCGAAGAAAACAGTGAGCATAACCTTCACGTTCGACCGCACTTGACGAGCCAGAATGCCTCCACTGGGATGATTGAGCCTTAGTTTTGACGTCATATCCGTAAACCCATGTTTCGTCACCTGTTATAATACGTTTCAGTAATTCTGCATCGTCGTTGACTTCATTTAGTGACTCCTACACAACTTCCATTCGCTGCTGTTTTTGTTCAAAATTCAACAATTTTGGAACGAATTTTGCTGCCACGCGTTTCATACACAAAACACCGGAAACAATGTCATGACATGATCCAATCGATATGCCAACATCATCAGCGACCTCTCTAATTGTGATTCGGCGATTGTTCATAACCATTTCTTTCACTTTTTCCACGTTTTCATCGGTTGCTGATGTGCTGGGGCTTCCAGGGCGTTCATCTTCAACGTCTTCACGGCGTTCTTGGAAACGCTTATACCACTCGTAAACTCTTACTTTACTCGTAGCAGACTCACCATATGCCTTTGTTAACATTTCACACACTTTGTTACACTTTATTCCATATTTTATGCAAAATTTGATACAAATTCTTTGATCCATTTCTTTTGACAAACGAAAATCGCCGAACTCATAAAAACAAGTCTAACCTTAGTGGCTGTCACAGACAAAGTCAACAATGAAAACAGCTGAAAGTTTTATCATACTTCAAGGGCATGTATACCAACATAATAAAAAAAATGTTTGACAATAGGACTCTCTAAGACCTCGAAATTTAAAATTCTCGTTACTTTCTGAACACATATATTAAACATAATTCGAAGAGCTGATTTTGAGAAATTAGTCTTTTTTATGCATATATTTTTATTTTTTGAATAGGAGCTGATTTCGTTAAACAGCTGATAGGCTAAAATATGTTTTAGGTTATGTTGTTAAAAACTACCTATGCTATAGTAAAAGATCAGTTGTTTTATATTAGTAAGAAACGATCAGCTGATTTTATTGAACAGCTGATACGCTATACTAAGTTTTAGGTTATGTTGTTAAAAACCACCTATGATATAGTAAAAGATCAGTTGTTTTATATTAATTTTTAACGATCAGCTGATTTCACTGAACAGCTGATACACTATAATAAGTTTTAGTTTATGTTTTTTTGTGTTAATGTGTCGTGTTTTCGAACAAATTATCGTAATTAAAATGAAAAGGAAGAGAAAACAAGATACATGATTTTTATTTTTGGTTCAATAACAGAAATTAGTTTTTTTAAATTGTCTACATATTTTTTCGCTTTTAAAAATATTTGCTGTATCTTTGAGAGTAAAAGAAATATATAAAAATGTAAAAAACTCACTACATTTTCACAAAAGACTTTTAAAATGTGGTATCAAACATAACCTTATCTTAATGAATAGCGGAGTAATCTGTACCGCTCCTAAAATTATTCTGTTCAAATTTGAACAGGTTAGATTGAACAATCTAACCTTAGTGGATGTCACAGACAAAGTCAACAATGAAAACAGCTGAAAGTTTTATCATACTTCAAGGGCATGTATACCAACATAATAAAAAAAATGTTTGACAATCGGACTCTCCAAGCTCGCAAAATTAAAAAAAATCTCGTTACTTTCTGAACACACCTCGTATATAAGTCACGAACATACGTATTATTAATGCTCGACTGTGTTTCTGAGTCCTATAAAATTGACATTAAGTTAAAGTAATGCACGCATCCGAATTGCTTTACAAAAGCTATTTGCTATTGCTATCAAAACGTAATTGGGTGTGTGTCAATCGCAACCTTAAAATGAGATGTCGATAATAATTTTAGATTGTAAAATATGGAAGGTACTAATGTTTTTTAAGTTTAGCATTAATTCGATAGACGACAGGTACAGTCAGGGCTCGATTTGAAGCGGAACGGATTTTCGGTACCTCTTTTCAGGAAAACCAATTGCGATAGTTAAAAACATTTATTTAGTCACATATTACGCTGTTGTTGGTGAGTGGGTTTGGCCTACTACTTGTTACAACTCATGTAAAAGAATTATTCAGGTCTTAACGATCGAGTATGATGTGAGGCTAGGGTAGGTTGTTGTGCTTTTGAGTACTGAGAACTGCGACTACTTCACTGTAGCGGTTCGTAGTGTGGCTCTCTTCCCCTGATTTGAAAATTCTGACAACTGCTTAGTGAAAAAGACTTTGAACTTGCTGATACTATCAAAGAAATCGATGAAAAATAACTGGGCACAAAATTTCCCAATAACGTTTGGGGAAAATGAAACGAGGAAATTGGCCTCCAAGTACAAACTCAGTGCAAGTCAACCAATTAATGGATTCCGACAGTATTTCCACTCCAGAGTGTTGCCGGGAATGTTTAACAACAATGATGGAACAATCGATTCAATAGCCGTATCGTTGAGTGAATGTGAAAGGGGTTTATCACAGATGAACCTTATTATCACATCACTGAGATCATCACTGAATATTGCAACAGTTTCTAGCCTGTTTGTAAACATCAATGGATCCATCCACGGCTCTTTAATCCAGCTAATTATGTTGACTCTTGGCTTGTGTCTGGACACTATTCAGCATTAGCCGTCAAGAGACAAGAAGTATGAGTGAAACCTGTTGAAGTTTTGGACAATCTCTCAGGATGGACGGACAATTGAAACATTCATGAAAATGTTTTTTTTTACTGTTCTTTGTTTTTTTATAATCAACGATTTTTTTCACAGCAATAATTTGTATACCCTTCACACCCCGACATCATTACTTCTAGAAATCAAGCACTATCTCTCTCTCTCTCTCTCTCTCTCTCTCTCTCTCTCTCTCTCTCTCTCTCTCTCTCTCTCTATATATATATATATATATATATATATATATATATATAAGGCCGCCTCGGTGGCATAGTTGTTAGCGTACTAGGCTTTCACCCCGAGGACCCGGGTTCGATTTCCGGCCAGGGCTTGGCATTTTCATACGCTATAAATCATCCCATCGTCTGCATTAGCCCAAGTGTGCACAATAGTCGGACGTCAAACAAAAAAACACTCTCTCTCTCTCTCTCTCTCTCTCTCTCTCTCTCTCTCTCTCTCTCTCTCTCTCTCTCTCTATATATATATATATATATATATATATATATATATATATATATATATATCCCCGCAGGGGGGGTGTAGACTAGCTGCACCTATTGAGAGGATTTATATGTCCCTCGCGGTACCCGAGTCTAACACACACTTACACTTACGATTTTAACACTTTACACTCACACTTACATTTAGGGAGACGATAATAGCCTCAGTCTGCTTTTCGCCTTAAAATAACAATATATATAGTCCACGGGAAACGGACGTTTTTGAATCGTGTTTTACTCGACGACTGGTTGAGGGGGAGACCCGCGGTGGACATCACTCAACTCCCCATTTCATGCTATTTAGTCGCCATTATGACGCTGTGGATGAAAGATCATCGCATGTTTGCGTACGATACTTTTGTAAAAAATGGTGAGTCCGTCGTTGAAACTCACTGATACTTCAGGCGTCATTTTCATATCGGGCGTCATGTTGAAATACCGAGTCGCAATATTCAAAGCCACCTGGCCCTACTCGTTCTGGATAGAGTGAGAGAGGCGATTCAGCGCAGTCCCGGCCGTTCTGCTAGGCGTCACGCCACGGAACTTTGACTGAGTAAGAGCACAGTAAAGCGTATCTTACACAAGGATTTAGGGTTACACCCGTATTAAATTATGATTGTACAGAAGTTAAATGCTGCACATCATCAAGATGGCAATAAGAAACCAGACTGAACTAATCAATGATTATTGGGCAGAGTTGAAGCAAATTTTCGAGAAAAGCTGGAGATGTGTGTTCGTCATAACGACCGTTATTTGGGTGATGTAAGTTTTAAAAAATGAATTAGTGTAATTTTTCTTTTAATTGGCATAACTTTACCTTCATTTCTGCGTAAATAAAAATTATCTGTGTTTAGAACTAACGGAGCAGTGATTTTTTGAAAACCATCCGTTTCCCGTGAGCCACTCTGTATACGTATAGTCTCGACTCACTACAAAATCAAAATTTGAGTCAAAATCGAATAACCGATCTTGAGAGAATCTGCCTATTTTCCATATCTTGTTGATAGCTTCTGTCACTTTTGGAAAGTTTATACAGTTTATAATTGTGTGTAGGAAAGTTTGTGTGCAGGTAGGAGTAACGGGAACAACAGGGGTTGTAAAAGGACTGACGAATGTCTTGGTACCCGACATATGACAAGCAACAAATGTACAAAGCACAAGAGTAAACCAGAGGATTTGTACGTGACAGTTAACAAATTGTTTAACGTAAGTCAAGCTATTTAGGTTCAACGCTAAAAATACCCAACGGCATCGCATCCTTCTACTGTGGCCATCATATAATGTGAGTGTAGCGGAGCGCAGTGACGAGGATCAGTAGGTTAGGTTTTGGTTTTGTTGTTGGGAGCGGTAACGCACAACTATACAATATCATGGTAAGGTTATTGATAGCTGAACGCAACTACCTCCGCGTATGGTGGCCTCCCTCGCCTAAATGTTACTACGTGATTTTCAGCGAATTTCAAATTGGAGCGGCAGAAACCGGGCCCTTGAAATGAGCACCGATCATGACCTTTAGATTACTTTTTGAAGGGTAGTTAAAATTGTTATGGATATTTATGTTTATAACCTACGCATTTCCACACTGATGAAAAAAGTGTGAATCACATTGAAAACCACTGTATATCCGTTCGACAAAATTGTTTCTAGAAGATACATTGTTCCCACAAGATGTTCAGTGGTGTGTGTGTGCGCGCGCGCGCGCGCACGCTCACGTTGGCAATTGTG
The DNA here is from genome assembly GCA_022606455.1 of Callitettix versicolor. Classification (NCBI taxonomy): domain Eukaryota; kingdom Metazoa; phylum Arthropoda; class Insecta; order Hemiptera; family Cercopidae; genus Callitettix; species Callitettix versicolor. Next base: position 24,121,449 of record CM040183.1, on the reverse strand, counting down.
CTCCGATTTGAAATTAGGCACAAAATCGAAAATAGCGTTAAAAATGTCATTCTGTCAAAATTATCATTTTGAATTTTCAAAATCCGTTGCAGATTAAGAAATTTGTTCAACGGCTGTCAGGGTTCATTTTCTTACTTTCAATGTAATTTGTAAGTTCTAATATCTGGAGATTTGAATACTGATTATGATGGTGAAATCAGAATTTCCAAAAGGTTAGATAAAGAATTTTTTTGGGAAATTCGCTTTTATCACGTCAAAGGGTCAGTTGCGTGGCTGGGATTTATTTTATAGATTGCATTGATAAACGTATTTTCTCTATGAAGCTGCCATATTAGCGTCTACCCTCGCTTTTCTTGGGGTTTTGAAACTCGCGGCTCGTAAACGGTTTTAGAAAACAAAAAAATATTCAAATCTTTTTTTTAACGTCCGTACTTTATGCCGATTAGACTTATGAGAACGAGGAATCGGCGTTTTACGGCAAGGATTAAGCATTAGGAATAACAGCGGCTCGAACTAGGAACTTTGAGGCGCGCAATTCAGCACGCAAGAAAAGTTACGAAAATTGTTTCAAAATTGAATAAATTTTTAATCAAATTTTTCGTGGCTGAATCTTTGAGATTAGCCACAACCAAGATGCAGGTGGGCATTCGTTTATTCATTGGTACATATAGCTTTTTTGTAGCGATTTCCATTGAAAAATAACCTATTTGAGCTATTGGTCATGGTAAGACTGGGAAAATAAATCTGACTTTTTGAGCGTTTACAATTATTGTCAATGGAAACATTTTTTTTTTTTTTTTTTTTTTGGGAATCTTGAAACGTCCGACTATTGACCCTGTCCTCCAGATGGGGATGATTTATAGCGTTTGAAAATGCCAAGCCTTCGCCGGGAATCGAACCCGGGTCCTCGGGGTGAAAGTCTAGTACGCTATCCACTAGACCACCGAGGCGGGGAAACAAACTTGGCACTAAAGTCGATTGTGGTAACAGCTTGGACAAGTTCGTTAACCAATAAAATTCGTTCAGCAGTTTCAAATATTTCGTTCGTCGGCCATTTCAAGTATTTTAAAGTTTAAAACTTCTTTGATTTCAGTATTTTTACGTTTGTACGTGAGCTACACAACTGCGTACTATTATTGGTGTGTCTACTGGTTTCATTTCGTTAAGTCTACTGAAAATGAACGCTTTCTGAAAAAAAAACGCGCGAGGAATGTTTTTAGTCTGATTACTCGGATAAGGTGTGTGCCGTAACGCGGTGATATGCAGACACTGTGCACCGCGCCAATAAACATGCAAATACCGTAATATCCTCTCTCCTCAGCAGCGCCTTTACCAAGTAACGTTAGTCTGCATTTGTCTGGCATTGTATCTCGGTTTCGATCGAATAGAATGTTTTTTATTTTATTTTTATTTTGGAAGGGTTAATTTTCGGATTCAATACCAATTTCGAATTTCACGTGTCGTAAGAAACCTTTATCAATCGCGGTATCCTAAAGTAACGTTTTCACTTCGTAAAAAACTATTTTTCTTCCCCTTGTTTTCAATATTAATAAGCGTTAAAGTCTTTTTGTATTAGCGTATTCGAAGCCTGTCTAAAAAGTATTCGAGCTTTGTCCAGGAGAAATATTATGTACATGACGGCATTAAGACTCTCATTCGCTTCAAAGTAGGCTTTTTAAGCACCAAACTCTTAACCAACCGATGTTTTCTTGTCTGAAAACGCGCCTGGAAGGCTTCTCATCTCTACCGTCGCGTTACATGGAGACGACTGTGTTTCCGAGTCGTTCCCGTACACCCATGACATGTCCAGTAAACACGGCATTCAGGAAGTCAGGATCAGTGTTGTTAGTGTCAGCAGATATTGCGCAACATCAGGACGCAGTTCCTTCTGTTTCTCCGACAGCAGCTGGGGCACAAATTTTGCAGCCACTCTGCGCGTGTTCAAATCGTCACGCTAAATTGCATGTGCAGAATCTGTACTAATCCCGTCTTCTTCAGCAGCCCCCCGTACAGTTAAACGATGACCTCCCAGTATCAGCTTTTCCACCCATTCAACAACAGTTGCGTTACGAGCCGTTTATGACCTCCTAGAACGCTGTTCTCCTGTAATGTGCGGCCATTTTTGAATCGGTTGGACCATTGCTAAATTTGTGTTATCCCCGTAGGATCGTTTCCAAACACGCACTGAATCTTATAAATAATTTCGCTTTGAGAACCGTCAGCATTTGACTAGATTTGCTGCAGTATCTTTGTTCATTTCGTTTAGTCATCTCGAGTGAAAGCAAATCATCCGACGAACATTTACTGCAGCACATCACTCAGCTAGTGGTGCGTCAGAAAACACCAAACTGTTAAAAAAAAAACACTTTTCTATAGACGACAAACAAACTGCTTTTTCAAACGGAAACAAACAGTTTGATTTGGACTGGTTTATGATTTGTTAAACAAGGAACGGACTGTTCTATTCGAACGTTGCCGCAAGCGCTAAAACTGTTTTCCTGCTAACTGATTCTCTTCTACCTGCTTTTATGCTTTTTCCCTTTATTCCAAAGTTGTTTGTTGCTTGTAGTGGAAGTAAGAACTGTTTGATCAATGTCAACGTTTATCTCTATTTTGTTGCGAGTTGTAGGAAACAACCACTCACATTTTGTAGATACAGAGCCTGATTTTATTTAAACATATTTATTTATATTTATTATCAATCATCAATATTTTTTAATCAGCTAAAAATATTCTAAATCGTTTGCGTTTTGGTAAATATGCAAAGGACTGTTTAATTCTTAAGTAAAAAAAGAATGCTTCTATTAGAAATGCATTGCATTTTATAAATATAAAATGGCGTACATAATTATTACGTTTTGAGAATGTAATTTAATTATTATTACACTTATAAGGATTATTTTTATCCTTTCTAAATGTTTTACACTCAAAAACAATTTAAGGACATGGTGGTAATGGGAATGAAAAAGTAGTCTTAGAAAACTGAACGTATGCGCTTTATGTTTTAGCTGCTAATACAACTTCAAGTTTCAGTTTTCTAAACTTGTTTTTTCCAACTGTTTTAAAAAGCAGCTTTTTCCCTCAACAAACAGTTTGTTGACGTTCTGTAAAAATAGGAGAAACGCCCACCCCTAGTGACTGGTACGCTCAAATGCAATGAACAAATTCAAGCATGCGCAAGAAGCTGTCTCCTACCACTGTGCACAGTGGCGCCGCTCTAGCTTCACTACTGAGTACGGGAGTGTGTGTGTGTGTGTGTGTGTGTGTGTGTGTGTGTGTGTGTGTGTGTGTGTGTGTGTGTGTGTGTGTGTGTGTGTGTGTGTGTGTGTGTGTGTGTGTGTGTGTGTGTGTGTGTGTGTGTGTGTGTGTGTGTGTGTGTGTGTGTGTGTGTGTGTGTGTGTGTGTGTGTGTGTGTGTGTGTGTGTGTGTGTGTGTGTGTGTGTGTGTGTGTGTGTGTGTGTGTGTGTGTGTGTGTGTGTGTGTGTGTGTGTGTGTGTGTGTGTGTGTGTGTGTGTGTGTGTGTGTGTGTGTGTGTGTGTGTGTGTGTGTGTGTGTGTGTGTGTGTGTATGTGTGTGTGTGTGTGTGTGTGTGTGTGTGTGTGTGTGTGTGTGTGTGTGTGTGTGTGTGTGTGTGTGTGTGTGTGTGTGTGTGTGTGTGTGTGTGTGTGTGTGTGTGTGTGTGTGTGTGTGTGTGTGTGTGTGTGTGTGTGTGTGTGTGTGTGTGTGTGTGTGTGTGTGTGTGTGTGTGTGTGTGTGTGTGTGTGTGTGTGTGTGTGTGTGTGTGTGTGTGTGTGTGTGTGTGTGTGTGTGTGTGTGTGTGTGTGTGTGTGTGTGTGTGTGTGTGTGTGTGTGTGTGTGTGTGTGTGTGTGTGTGTGTATGTGTGTGTGTGTGTGTGTGTGTGTGTGTGTGTGTGTGTGTGTGTGTGTGTGTGTGTGTGTGTGTGTGTGTGTGTGTGTGTGTGTGTGTGTGTGTGTGTGTGTGTGTGTGTGTGTGTGTGTGTGTGTGTGTGTGTGTGTGTGTGTGTGTGTGTGTGTGTGTGTGTGTGTTGGAAGTATGAAAATGAACCCTGACTGCTTCTCCTTCATTTTTGAATACCCAATGATTTTGCAATTTAATTGTTTAATTTATGCAGACTAACTCTGATAGTCAAATCATAGCAGTAAGATGATTGTTCGAAACATATTTTTTAAATACAATTCGGAATGGTCGCCATTTTGAAACTTTTGATAGATTTTATTGAATAACGATCCAAAGTGAAATTGTAAACGCTAGAGTGCATAGTGACACGTCGCGCGCGCGCACACACACACGCACACACAAACACACGACATTTATCTTTCATTTTATAATTTTATTAACTTTAATTTCGAATGTTGAACATTGTTATATAAAATTTTCATTGTATTTCTCAGGTATAATATTAATGAATTCCCAGCCACCTCGGTGGCCTTGTTGATAGCGTACTGGGCTTTCACCCCGAGGACCTGGGTTTGATTCCCAGCCAGGGCTTGGCATTTTCATACGCTATAAATCATCCCATCGTCTGCATTAGCCCAAGTGTGCACAACAGTCGGACGTTAAAAAAAAATCATTTATACGTTCATAAACTAGGCTATACAGTTCTATTTTTACCTTTTCAAACAAAAGTACACCCTAATTAATAACAAACATGTGTACAATGTACTATTGCTATAAACTCTATACAGTATTGCTAAAGTTCACAGTTATACGCGAAATTTCATTTTAAATATACGTAATTACTTGAATTTGGATAAATAAGGACACTTGAGACTGTGTTTAGAGCTATTAAATGCACTATCGGCCGAGAGTTGTACTCGATTTACAAATACAGTTTTCAATACGCCCGATCAGTGCAATGTTTGCTGTAATAAAATTCAAATTATATCTCCCCACACTTTCTAATTCTCGAAGTTGTATGTAAAAGAGGGATCGGCATTAAGGGATGAAAAGATTTAGCAAAGGACCCCCCCCCCTAAGCGTAGGGTAATTACTTTGTAATTACTGTGCTGTACTTTTAGTTTGGCTTAATAATGTTATGTAAAAGTCACTTGTTCTTCCTTTCCATTTTTTTTTTTTTTTTTTTTTGGTGTTTAACATCCGACTATAGTGCACACTTGGGCTAATGCAGACGATGGTATGATTTATAGCGTATGAAAATGCCAAGCCCTGGCCGGGAATCGAACCAGGGTCCTTCGGGGTGAAAACCCAGTACGCTATCAACTAGGCCTTTCCATATGTATATGTGTATATGCAATTTTTTTTGTGTTTAAAAATATTGTTCCGATGGATTATTATATAAATTTGATGTACTGACCGTTGCTGACAAATCAGCTGTGCTAATTAACGTTTTATTTATTAATATTATTGTTAATTATCATTTAATTCATGTAATATTAAATTATAATGTTACGTACGATAATAGTTGAATAATTGTTATAGTATTTTACCAGTTAAAGTACTAGTATGCGTATTTAAATTAAGTATTTATTTTAATTTATAATTTTTTTCGAACATTTTATTTCATTACGCGGTTAGTGTTCTACGTAAGGTAGGATTTAAAAATTTCAAATTCTATTGAAAATACAAAAATGAATCGTTAGAGGTTAGGATTTATTTATTATCCATCTGAATAATATCAGATTTGCTTCCATCGTGCCTTCGGAATGGCTGTGTGCCGAGACGATTAACATTTGTATTGTTTTGGTATCGTGATAGGACGATATTTGGCCAGATAATTTTAAGTGAATTACACAAGTAGTACAAATTGCGCCGCGCATGCATAATACAGTATCAGATAATGTAGTGACCATTGATCGAAACATCTGCTTACAAATAAAATATTACTTAAGAAGTGGGTAGCTCTAATAACATGGATACCTGCTGTACTGACGTCACATCACTTTGGGGGGAGGCTTGTTGTGTTAATTTATTTAAATAATCACTACCCATTGCGCTATTGCCGACTTAACGGGAGCTAATATACGAGGTGTGTTCAGAAAGTAACGAGAATTTTTAAATTTCGCGGCCTTGGAGAGTCCGATTGTCAAACATTTTTTTTACTATGTTGGTATACACATGCCCTTTAAGTATGATAAAACTTTCAGCTGTTTTCATTGTTGACTTTGTCTGTGACAGCCACTAAGGTTAGACGTATTTTTATGAGCTCGGCGATTTTCGTTTGTTAAAAGAAATGGATCAAAGAATACATATCAAATTTTGCTTAAAAAATGGAATAAAAATGTAACAAAGTGTGTGAAATGTTAACAAAGGCCTATGGTGAGTCTGCTATGAGTAAAGCAAGAGTTTACGAGTGGTATAAGCGTTTCCAAGAAAGCCGTGAAGACGTTGAAGATGACGAACGCCCCAGCACATCAACAACCGATGAAAACGTGGAAAAGTGAAAGAAATCGCCGAATCACAATTAGAGAGGTCGTTGATGATGTTGGCATATCGATTGGATCATGTCATGACATTGTTTCCAATGTTTTCTGTATGAAACGCGTGGCAGCATAATTCGTTCCAAAATGTTGAATTTTGAACAAAAATAGCGGCGAATGGAAGTTGCTCAGGAGTCACTAAATGAAGTCAACGACGTTGAAGAATTACTGAAACGTATTATAACAGGTGACGAACATGGGTTTACGGATATGACGTCGAAACTAAGGCTCAATCATTCCAGTGGAGGCATTCTGGCTCGCCAAGACAGAAAAAGGCTCGACAAGTGCGGTCGAACGTGAAGGTTATGCCCACTGTTTTTTTCGATATTAATGGCATAGTGCATCATGAATTCCTGCCACCAAGTGAAACGGTCAATAAGGAGTACTACCTACAAGTTCAACGCCGTTTGCGTGAAGCAATCCGAAAAAAACGCCCGGATATGTGGAAAAACAATTCATGGCTTTTGCACCACGATAATGCACCAGCTCACAGTTCATTGCTTGTTCGTGAATTTTGGCCAAAAACAGTACTGTAACGATGCCCCAGCCTCCATATTCACCAGACATGGCTCCGTGTGACTTTTTCTATTTCCAAAAATAAAGATAACCTTAAAGGGCCGTCGTTTTACAGCCGTAGATGACATTAAAAGCGCATCGCTGAAAGAACTAAAGGCAATCTCAAAGATCGAGTTTGAGAAGTGTTTCGAGGATTGGAAGAAGCGCTGGCACAAGTGCATAATCTCCAATGGGGACTATTTTGAAGGCGACAACATCAATGTAGAAGAATAAATAAATATTTTGTTCAAAAAATTAAAATTCTCGTTACTTTCTCAACACACCTCGTATAACAATAATATGGTAGACTAGTGGTCCCGCGCGACCTGTCACTGTTAATTGGAAAAAGAAACGAATAATGTACAACAATGTACAACAAGAAATTGAACAGTGTTATAGCGCCTGTTTACAAACAATATTCGAAGTGACGTATGAAATAAGTGACAACCGTAACTTTCCTTGTTGGTAAATGAACGAAAAAGAAAAGAGGTTAAGACTTTTTTTTATACGAAATCTCTATCCATAATTGAACGTAAAAAAGCGTGAATTCTGTAAATAATTCAAATAATACCATTGGGTGGTATATAATTTCTATAAAGTACACTAATCTTTAATTTAATACTTCTATTTTAATATTATTTGCCTAAGTAAAATCGTTGAAAAACCATACATGCCTATTATTTCTTGTCAATATGAACTTCTGTTAAAAGAGACGTTATAGTTATGTATATAATACTTGTATGACCTGTTAATATAGCATTATCATTCATTATATTTAGTACAATAGACCCACTTTCGTAAAAATTATAACCTATAAAATTAATGAATGAATTGTACCATATTGAAATATTAACAAACGATAACTACTATAACCGGATTTTACATTACGTAGGTCTACATAATTGAATTAGGCTACAATATTCATTGTTTACTAAAAGCAATCTTTAATTTAATAATATTTACATATTAGAATTGGCCTAGATTGTCGTACCGATTCTACTTTCAAAACTAATTTGGTCAGTAATTATTTAAGTTTTTGATATAGTAAAAATTCAAATATTACTTTGAACAGTGATTTTTTTAGCAACCAGCTGTTTCGGTACACACAATTATTTGTCTCGTATGCCTGCATTGTGCTGCATTCTCACGGGAACAATTTGTACTGCTCCTGGTATTTTCTTTACAGACCTTTTATCGGTTTTAAGTCAGTTTTATTTTATTTTACAGCCTTAAAAATAAAAAGCATGAGAACTGATGTGCTGACGAACCAGTAGGTATTCCAGATATGTACTTTCAATAACGCTGGGCCTTATTTTTCGTTTAAATCGACGGGAAGGTTTTGCGTAATAATATATGAAAAGATGTCATCTTTTTGGAAATCTGATTTCATCATCATTGTCGGCGTTAAAATATTCATAAATAAGTATTCTAAAATTTCTAAATTATTGAAAATACAGAAATGAATCCTGACCGCCGTTTCTTTACGCATATATATATATATATATATATATATATATATATATATATATATATATATATATATGCCCCTTTCAAGATGTCCTTCAAAGTTCTGCAATAATCAGGGGGGACTGCAAACGTCAGGATCGGAGCTCATTTCAAGGTCCTGGATTTGGATTATTACAACCTTGAGTATCGTTGTAATACGTCATTTTTCTAACGAAATTCATTAAAACGTTTTAAATAGGTTACTTTATAATTTTAATTTCATTATTTTTAAATGTGTGATTTATATTTGCAATTTTTTGTTGAATTATTTTCCTGTTTGAATTAATTCGTACACTCAGCTGTAGGAAAAAGATATTGTGCAGTATTGCCAATTTCCCTGTAAAATTTCCCTTCACTTTTTGATTTAGTTGTTAGTTTTTTTTTACAAAAATACAAATAAGATATCGAAGTTTTTATATATGTTTTTAGGGAATTTCCATCGGAAAAATGAACTATTAAAGCAGCAATGCGTGCTTGCGCGCTTGCGTGCGTGTGTCTGATTTTAGTACTGGCTTGGACAAGTTTGTTAACTAAGAAAATTTGTCCAACAGTTTTAAAATGCCGACCGTTGCAAACATTTTAAAAAATCATAACTTTTTTGTCTGTTGTATTGAAAATCTGATTTCACTATCTTAATCAGCGTTAAAAACTGCATAAATTAGCGTTTTGAATTTTCAAATGCCATTGAAAATTAAAAAAATATTTCAATTAAACTTGAAAGTTCACTGCCAATATATCGTTATGTAATAATAACTAATAACAGTTCACTGAACTAATAATATAGTTCAGGATTTCAAACAGGGTAAAATCAAGAAAAATTTTTTGGAAATTCGCTTCTATTACTGTTATGAAAGGGTTTTCATTAATAATGTTTCGGATCTAAAGTTAGTGTTTCAAAAATAACTTGAGCATTTTCCAAACAACATCCTGCAAAAGTACTTTGTATAATTAAATAACGAAAAACAAATAGACTGAGAACTCCAAAGAGATGAAAAGCACTCATGAACTTTACAGTACCGTACAGTCAATGAAACAACCTTCGCTGCGATCCTTGTTGAAGTCTCTGCAATAATTAATTAATGTTGTAACTCAACATGAAAACTGGAGACTTGAACGCAATGTAAGTAGGTTGGAACGAAGCACAATAGTCAATAATGTATTCATTTGATATTATTTAATATTATTGGTTAGAGCCTATCACTAAAAGCATTGCTAGCTATAGTAATACGACTTCGAACTAGATGAGCGATAAAATATAAAGTTAAAAATTCGCGGTTAATAGCTGTGCCGCTGGCGTGATGGGATCTAATTTCCAAAAGTATATATTCTTTTGTTACCCTCTTCTTGGAACTTTAATTTTACTCTCATAAACAGCACTTTCAAATTGTATTAAAAATTTCGAAAATTAATAATGACAGTCGTCAGAATAAATTTATTAATTTCAAAATATTTTGAAAAATCAAAATGATTTTTCAGTTTTTATCGCTGATTGCTATGGTGAAATCTTATTTTCAAAAATTTGTAATACAAATAGTTATGATTTTGTCAAGATTTTAAATGGCTGCCATTTTGATCTTGTTAATGGAATTTCGCTGGTTAACGATCTCTTCCAAACTATTACCAAAGTAGATTTTTATGCCAAGTTTCAATCAATATTATAAATCTAATCGTGCTAAAAAACCGCGTGCGTGCGCGCGCGCACACACACACATGCTCATACGCGCGCACGCTCACACACGCACACACACACTAACATACATACCCACTCAATCATTCACACACACACACACACACACACACACACACACTAACACTCTACTCTCTCTCTCTCTCTCTCTCACACACACACACACACACACACACACCCACACACACACACACACACACGCGCTCGCACACTCAACACACACACACACATGCTCGCGCACGAACACACACGCACGCGCACACACGCGCACAAACGCACACACACACACACACACACACACACACACACACACACACACACACTCGCACACACACACACACACACACACACACACACATATGCTAATACGCGCACACACACACACACACATGCGCATACGCACGCGCGCTCACACGCGCATACACACACACACACAAACAAACACACACACACACACACACACACACACTAATACACGCGCTCGCACATACACTTACGCACACTTACGTGCGCACGCACACGCGCACACGCGCACGCACGCGCATACACATACACACGCACGCGCACACACACGCCGTTATGTGATTGAAGTAGACTAACGCTTTACAACACCAACACGTTCGAGTTATTAAACGACAAAGTGGCATGCGAATGGTGGACTAGACTCTGATTGACTTGATCTACTTATGACCTTCTGTCGCGTAGGAGTGACACAAAGAGGAAACACTAGTTAAGTTGAACAATAACACTTTCTCCGCTTTGGTTATTGCGTTTTGTTTCTCGACGAAGCACAAGAATTGCGTCCAATTCGTCGTCTTATTCTCTTACAGCTATGGTTTCCGACAACACACGGTGTTTGGCTTAATCGAATCGAATTTTAAATTGTGCGTTGCATTTCTAAGGGACATATTACACTATCAAAGATACCTGTTGACCATATATCATGTTCAGATGTTTGTCAAAGAAACCATATTACATTTGTCGAATGTCTTTAATCAGCTGGGTTATTAACTAGACATATTTGGGGTTATATTTACTTAAGTGCAGTAATTGTTATGGATCTAATAATATACACTTGTCATGCTGCTGCATTAAGTGCTTGTTAATTAATTGCTATGGCGCTATTATATAAAGAGAGGGAAATGAAAACAACGAGTTTGGGTCCGATTATGGTTATAAAGCAGAAAGATACCAAGTGTAAATGCCACTGTTATTTAAGATTGCATTTGCAAAATCGTGATTAATATAGGCGATTTTTAAATATGAGTGTATTTTAAATCTTAATTTTTGTAAGTATTAGTATGGATATTCTAAAACACTTTTTTTTCATATTCTAGAATTAATGTTTTTACTGTTTCAAAGGTGCACTGACAATATCGCCATTGTTTTATAAAATGTATTCAACGAAAAGAACGGAAGAAAGAATGTGACGCAAACAGGACATGAAAAAATTTCCAGGTTACCTACGTACGAGGTGTGTTCAGAAAGTAACGAGAATTTTTAAATTTAGCGGGTTTGGAGAGTCTGATTGTCAAACGTTTTTTTGTTATATTGGTATACATGCCCTTAAAGTTTGATAAAACTTTCAGCTGTTTTCATTGTTGACTTTGTCTGTGACAGCCACTAAGGTTAGACGTATTTTTATGAACTCGGCGATTTTCGTTTATTAAAAGAAAGGGATCAAAGAATTTGTATCAAATTTTGTGTAAAAAGTGGAAAAAAGTGTAACAAAGTGTGTGAAATATTAACAAAGGCCTATGGTGGGTCTGCTTTACTCATAAGTAAAGCAAGACTTTACGAGTGGTATAAGCGTTTCCAAGAAGGCAGTGAAGACGTTGAAGATGACGAACGCCCTGGACGCCCCAGCACATCAACAAGCGAAGAAAACGTGGAAAAAGTGAAAGAAATGGTTACGAACAATCGGGGAATCACAATTATAGAGGTCGCTGATGATGTCGGCATATCGATTGGATCATGTCATGACATTGTTTCCAATGTTTTGTGTAACGCGTGGCAGTATAATTCGTTCCAAAAGTGTTGGATTTTGAACAAAAACAACGGCGAATGGAAGTTGCTCAGGAGTCACTAAATGAAGTCAACGACGATGCAGAATTACTGAAAGGTATTATAACAGGTGACGAAATATGGGTTTACGGATATGAAGTCGAAACTAAGACTCAATCATCTAAGTGGAGGCATTCTGGCTCGCCAAGACCGAAAAAGGCTCGACAAGTGCGATCGAACGTGAAGGTTATGCTCACTGTTTTCTTCGATATTAATGGCATAGTGCATCATGAATTCCTGCCACCAGGTGAAACGGTCAATAATGAATTCTACCAACAAGTTCAACGACGTTTGCGTGAAGCAATCCGAAAAAAACGCCCGGATCTGTGGGAAAACAATTCATGGCTTTTACACCACGATAATGCATGAGCTCACACTTCATTGCTTGTTCGTGAATTTTTGGCTAAAAAGAGTACTGTAACGATGTCCCAGCCTCCATATTCGCCAGTCATGGCTCCGTGTGACTTTTTCTATTTCCAAAAATAAAGAGAACGTTAAAGGGCCGTCGTTTTACAGCCGTAGGTGATATTAAAAGCGCATCGCTGAAGGAACTAAAGGCTATGTTTCGAGGATTGGAAGAAGCGCTGGCACAAGTGCATAATCTCCAATGGGGACTATTTTGAAGGCGACAACATCAATGTAGAAGAATAAATAAATATTTTGTTCAAAAAAATTAAAATTTTCGTTACTTTCTGAACACACCTCTTATGGCCGATTAGGAGAGTGAAACCTGATCAAAAAAGATAAAAATGTTTCGATTTTTTTACTTCAGATCAAAACAACAGGTCTGATAAACCATTTTCCGTACACAATTAGTTTCAGAGTTTGATATATTCTTAAATGTATTTTGAAAATTTGTCAAATTACAATAGGTCAAAGGTCAAATTTATTTAATCAAATAAGATTTAATCAAAGATTTTTTTATCAAAGAAATGTGACGTTTCTTTGATAGTGTATTATGCCCAAAGACTGAATGGACACCCAGGACAAGGCTTTTCTCGCTATCTGTCCGGTGTGAATACTCCCTGGTGGATATACTAAGCGGCAGTGTTAAGGCTTTGTGACCTTGCATATATAACACTTAACATTAATTAACAAAACAGGTAGTTTTGCTATTTTGTTAGAAGTAGTATTTCGATGAACAGTAGACATCGCGGTACTTACTTAAATAATTGCCTGACCGACAGCGTTCTGATGCCCTCTTTAAACTTTTCCGCAAATTTAACTGGTAACCGTAATATTTAGGGAAAATATTACTAAACCAACTTTTTTGGATATTGCAAACTTTTTTCTCAAGGTCAGAATTATACAGCCAATATTACAGGAAATATCCAGTATCTTTAAATCAGAGGCCGACATCTTGAAACGGAAGTGAATTAAAAAAATCTTACACATTCGGGCTTTATACGAATTACCTTCGCACCGAATTTCAAAACAATCGGTCTCTGCGTTTGGACAAAACCAACACACAAACCAAATGCTGAGAGGTCGAGTTGAAACAGACTTTCGTTTCTTTCGTTAAATGAAATTGTTTGATAACTCATTTTAAACGTCTTGTATGAGGGAATGTGGTCCATTGTTTACGTTTTGTATCTGTTATTTGCTTTTAAAAATCTTTTCAATTTCCTCACGCGTTGAAAATTGTAAACAAAATGTGAAAATCTGATCATATTCCCACGTAAAAGGTATTTAAAATGAGATAAACATAAATTTGTCTTGAAAAATAGCGCAGTGCTATGTATCGTTGATTAACATTAGTGTTATAGGGGAGAGTTTTAATATGGCCGACAGAGTCCAGCGGATCGCAAATGAAAGCTATCTTTCCTTTCCATTGACGTTGTATATCGATAAAATGCCTGACGCTTTTTGTCCTCGGTTAATCGGACGACACAGAGTGGAAGCGGGCAAAAGATAGCTTATTTTTTAACATCCATGCTTTGTGGACGATGGATCGGCGTTGACGGCAGTAACTGCAGAGTCGAACTGACGACCTTGTTGTGCTGAAGTTCAGTTACGCTTAACCGTTTAACACATCACATCGGCTCTGAAATGAAAGAGATATCTGCTTCCTTTAGTTGTACATCATTGGTTAATCTAATCGTTCTATTGTGTATTAATTAACTGATAACTAAGTTAAAATAATTAAATTCTACGTCATATCTTCGAGTTTGCTCTCGCTCCAGATCTGCAGTCGAAAATTCTGGAAGTTTTATCATGTACATAATTTCTCCGGTCAATATAACTTTTTCTCAGTACATACTATGCGTACAGGCATAAATGAGGTATGTTTAGAAAGATTGTTTAACCGGCTTCTGACATTGCAAAACGATTTTGCGTTAAAACTTACTGTTTTGGAAAATTTTAATATAAAAGACACTTTTAACTGTCATAGGCAAAACGGCATCTTGGATGCGCATGCGCGGCATCACAAATCGGAAAATATTTTGTTTATTTTACGAAGCTAACTTATTAATCATGAATTGACAATACTATTAAAAATGCCACTTTTTTGCATACGTGCTTAGAACAATTTCAATATTTACTTAAAAGTCATTAAACTTATACGTTATGTGGCCCTACTGATAGTCCTCTATCTCTGTCCGTCGTACAAGCCGAGATAAGTATTGCGAATACCAAACACATGTTTTGGACACTGTTTTTACACAAATTTGTGATTTCTCCTTCTATCGTGCATTTATCTATCGTTAATACGAGCATCATAAAATACGAAGTACAGTTAAAAAGTCAAAATAGAGTTAGAGGTTATTAAATATGCCATTTCAGTTGAGTAGAAGGCCAATTAAAATTGCGTTTGCTATCACTATAAACAAGTCGTAGGGACAAACACTTCAAACAGCAGGATTGTATTTACCGAATACCCTCTTTACTCACGGACAATTGTATGTAGCCTTATCAAGGGTAACTAAATCAACTAACACGTTTATATCTATTAAAAAAATGCAAATACAAAAAGTACAAGAGATTACATTCTTACATCAAATATTGTTCAGAACTATATATTGTAATTCTCTGTAAAAATTGCTATTAAACAAAACAATTTTCTGTACTGAAATGTATATACTACAATGACTCATAACTTTGTAATTATTATTTCAAACCGATCGCTTTTCGATTTATTTTTTAAACATGTTTTCCCTTCCTTCCAACTACCGCCCTCACCCCAACGATCACTCTTATTCAAAAGGCTGTGTTTACTTAAAACGTCCATAGAGCGAAATTTCGCACGGGCCCCTGGTCAAAATTATAACTTCACGATCAACTTTAAGGTAGAAAAACTATTCTAAAATACTTTAATTTTACAAAATAATTATTTCTAGTTTTCTTGAAATAAATTTGTCTAAGTTAAAGTTTGTATTTAATTTGTGTTGCAGGTGAGTAAGCGGCATTATATAGCCTACTGATCCTGATACGGTAGCGTGACCCAGATAAGAAAGTTAGTGTTGGTTTTATTGGCGGAGGCAGCGCAGATACGTACAGCTAAAACTGGGTATTTTACGATAAGCTTAAGTAAACAGTTGAATGTTTTATGCGGGAGTTAGATTTTTAAAAATGCAAGCGTTCGAAAATTGGTTTATTTGAAAATAAATTATACTCGTTGCAAAAATTAGTAAATTAGTGCGAAACCCTCCTGGAACGAATTTGGCTTAATTGATCGAGCGAAGCGAGATCTCTGTTTCAACTCGACCGTTTGGCATTTGGTTTGTGTGTTTGTTTATTTGTTACGCACTTTTGGCCAAACGAATTGATCGATTGTTTTGAAATTTGGTACGCAGGTACCCGGTGTAAAGTGTTTTTTTTTTTTTTTTTTTTTTTTTTTTGTATTTAACGTCTGACTATTGTGCACACTTGGGCTAATGCAGACGATGGGATGATTTATAGCGTATGGAAATGCCAAGCCCTTGCCGGGAATCGAACCCGGGTCCTCGGGGTCAAAGCCCAGTACGCTATCAACTAGACCCGAGGCGGCGTGAGGTGTAAAGTGTAAAGACGTATGTGTACAATTTTTTCCCATTTACTTCTGTTTCATGATGGCGGCCTCTGATTTAACGATGAAGAATGTACGGAGTTTTAATCAAACGCGGCGTTCGATTGTTTTTAAATTTGGAACGGAAATACCTCGTGTAAAGCCCAAAAGATATATGCGAAAGACTCTTTCCCGTTCTCTTTCGTTTCAAATGGCGCCCCCGTAGGAGGGTGCAGACTAGCTGAACCTATTGAGAGGATTTAGACGTCCCTCGCGGTACCCGAGTCTTAACACAGACTTACACTTACGACTTTACACTCACACTTAACGGAGGCGATAATAGTTCCAATGTGCTTTTCACCTTAAAAAAAAAAAATTTTTAAATCAAATGGCAGCCTCTAATTTGCATTAACGAGTGTACGCAGTTTTAGCCAAACGCGTTAACCGATTGTTTTGAAATTTGGCAGGGAGATATCGTGTAGAAAGCCAAAATGACTTATGTATAAGATTTTCCCTATTTAATTCCACTTCAAAATGGCGGCCTTTGATTAAATGATGTTGAGTGAAAGCAGTTTTAAGCAAATACATTAACCGATTGTTTTACAATGTGGTAAGAAAACGTATAAAGGACGTGTAAAATTTTGTCCTATTCTCTTCCGTTTCATAATGGCGGGCTCTGATTCAACGTTGTAAGTGTAGTTGCTTTGTACTTCCTGTAATACTGGATGAACGGCAAAACCTATCGTAATTTTAACTTATCGTAAAATATTACGATAAGTAATATTTTTCGTAAATATTACGGTTATCGGTTAAATTTGCGGAAAAAGTTACGAGTGCTTAATTAAGAATATATTTCAAGCTCTGCTGTTCCTTGAACTAATTGTGTACGGAAAATGGTTTATCAGATTGTGGTCATTTATTTAGTCAATGTAGCAAATTTTGAAGTAAAAAATCGAAACATTTTTATCTTTTTTGAAAATCAGGTTTCACTCTCCTAATCGGCCATTATGAAAATGTTGTATGAGGTGTGTTCAGAAAGTAACGAGAATTTTATTTTTTCAACAAAATATTTATTTATTCTTCTACATTGATGTTGTCGCCTTCAAAATAGTCCCCAATGAAGATTATGCACTTGTGCAGAGCTTCTTCCAATCCTCGAAACACTTCTCAAACTCGATCTTTGAGATAGCCTTTAGTTCTTTCAGCAGTGTCATCTACGGCTGTAAAACGACGGCCCTTTAAGGTTCTCTTTATTTTTGGAAATAGCAAAAAGTCACACGGAGCCATGTCTGGCGAATATGGAGGCTGGGGCATCGTTACAGTACTGTTTTTGGCCAAAAATTCACGAAAAAGCGATGAAGCTGGTGCATTAACGTGGTGCAAAAGCCATGAATTGTTTTTCACAGATATGGGCGTTTTTTTTCGGATTGCTTCACGCAAACGGCGTTGAACTTGTAGGTAGTACTCCTTATTGACCGTTTCACCTGATGGCAGAAATTCATGATGCACTATGCCATTAATATCGAAGAACACAGTGAACATAACCTTCACGTTCGGCCACACTTGTCGAGCCTTTTTCGGTCTTGGCGAGCCAGAATGCCTTCGCTGGGATGATTGAGCCCTAGTTTCGACGTCATATCCATAAACCTATGTTTCGTCACCTGTTATAATACGTTTCAGTAATTCTGCATCGTCGTTGACTTCATTTAGTTTTTTTTTTTTTTTTTTTTTATTTAACATAATTACAACTAGGCAATAAAGCCTATCCAGCAATATACATTTAATAGTAATGTCACTGTTTGTTGAAGTAACACCCACTGATGGACTCCTGATGAACACACACTCTGTTCATGTGTGATTAGTTATACACTCTCACTGCAAAGTTCCAAAGGCTTCGTCCTTTTCAAGCGACGGATCTCGCCAGAGTTGTCTAATAAGCAAGCTATTTCCTTGTTATCGTGATGTATAAGTCTTTGCTTGTGTTTCTCTGCAAATCTTTTGATTTCTTCTGAGACAGTTTTCATCCTAAGGTCCCTATGAAGACTGTCATTATGAACGAACCACGGAGCCCTTACAATACTTCGCAGGACTTTATTCTTGTATAGAAGCAGTTTATTTTGTAGGTCTAAATCTGAGTTTCTCCCCTATCAACCAGTTAATTTTCTAAATTGCATGTTTAATTCAACCTTTTCTTTTTGACATGTTCTTTCCAGTGGAGCTTTGCATCCAGTGTCATCCCCAAGTATTTAGCAGAATTTTCTGGAGTTACTACATGGTTATTAATTATAAGTGGAATTGGGTTGATTTTTCTATTTGTAAAGTTGACATAGGTTGATTTGGATTCATTTAGTTTTAATCTCCATTTCTTCATCCAAATGCAAACTCTATCAACTGCTCTTTGAAGTTTATTCGATGCCTCTTCCACAGTATTTCCTGTCGCCAAAATTGTTGTATCATCTGCAAAGGTTGCTGTGATTGTATCAACTTCTTGGGGAATGTCTCTAGTGTACAACAAGTAAAGTATGGGCCCAAGGACACTCCCTTGAGGTACTCCTGCTGATACATTCCTCAACTCAGAATACTCTCCATTATGTTTAACTCTGAAAAATCTCTCTGACAGGTAAGATTCCAGAATGTGATGAAATTGTTCCGGAAGATCACGCTGAAGTTTGAAGATTAATCCTTCGTGCCAGACCTTGTCAAATGCTTTGGCAACGTCTAGAAATATACTCGAACATATTTTGCGTTCTTCCAGGACTTTTTCTATTACATGTACAACTCGGTGTACTTGATCAATTGTAGAATGCCTGTCTCTGAAGCCAAACTGATGATCAGGAGTCAGTTTTCTTTCCACAATGACTGGTTTAAGACGTTTTAAAAGCAGTTTCTCAAAAATCTTTGACATTGTTGTTAGTAGTGAAATTGGTCGGTACGAAGTTTTGTCATTAGGATCTTTTCCTGGTTTAAGAATCATGATCACCTCGGCAATCTTCCATTGTCTTGGGACGTACTTTAATCTGAAAGCAGCGTTCACTAAGTGAAGAAATTTTTTTATAGCATTATTTGGCAATTCCTTTAGAACCTCCGCTGTGATAAGATCGTTTACCCTTAAGAGTTTTGATTTCATGAATAAGTTCTTTATGTGATACGTTATGAATTTCGTATTCGTCCTTATTTTTATTTGCTACAGGATCATTTGATTCTATAGTATTTTCATCGCCTGACTGACTTCATTTAGTGACTCCTGATAAACTTCCATTAGCCTCTGTTTTTGTTCAAAATTCAACAAATTCAACAACCTTCACGTTCGGCCACACTTGTCGAGCCTTTTTCGGTCTTGGCGAGCCAGAATGCCTTCGCTGGGATGATTGAGCCCTAGTTTCGACGTCATATCCATAAACCTATGTTTCGTCACCTGTTATAATACGTTTCAGTAATTCTGCATCGTCGTTGACTTCATTTAGTGACTCCTGATCAACTTCCATTAGCCTCTGTTTTTGTTCAAAATTCAACAATTTTGGAACGAATTTTGCTGCGAAATGAAAATCGCCGAGCTCATAAAAACACGTCTAACCTTAGTGGCTGTCACAGACAAAGTCAACAATGAAAACAGCTGAAAGTTTTATCATACTTCAAGGGCATGTATACCAACATAATAAAAAAAAATGTTTGACAATCGGACTCTCCAAGCTCGCGAAATTTAAAAATTCTCGTTACTTTCTGAACACACCTTGTATATTCAAATTTAATCGGAAATATGACAGTGAACCTGACAATGTGTCAGCGCTAATTTACGTGTATTGCGGGGAAATGAATTTTTCAGAAAAGTATCAGATTAAAAAGGTTATCAAGTGATATTGATACTTTATAAAAATTCGCTTCCATCCCGTGTGTGTGTGCCACCGTTATTTTTACGCAGATTTTTTACTGAAATGACGGCGGAGGGCGCTGGTATATTTGGGGTTAAACAGCTGTTCAGAAACGCGGTGAAAACTATTTGATTTATCGCAAGACAGTGCAGTACAGCAGGTGGTTGTATAAAACAGTAGAGGCGGGGCGAGGCTGGAGGTTATGAGCAGCAAATATTTACTCTGTGGTTAGGAAGCTTTTCAGCATCTGTTGCTGCGTTTATTTGATTTGGGGAGCGCCTTAATACTACAGTCCACAATCACTGCTGCCACCGCCTACGTGAGTCGCGGTAATCGGCGCGCAACTGTATCGCGTGTATGGCGAAGCGAGTTTTTTCATTTTACATTTTTTGAAAATGTGATTTCGCCGTCGTATTTGGCGTTATATAATCTGCTTATATTTACGTTTTAAATATTCAAATTGCATTTGAAATACGAAAATAAACCTTGACTGCCTGCCTGTGTGTGCGCGCGCGTGCGTGCGCGCACTTTGCACAACAAATCTCACAAAGTATTCTAATAGCCTGGATATGTTCGTTAACGTATAAAGTCGGTTTAACCGTACAAAATGGCAACCATTACACAACATTATTATTTTTTATTATTATATACATTACAACTGAGGATTTATTCATTTAGTAATTTAGTTTTATTATGAAAAAAAAACACTAAGAGATATAACCCATTGGTTACTCTCAATTAACAATTAAGTTCAGTGACTTTGTTCTGCGCAGTCGTCTACCTCCCGTACCAGTGTCCAGCAAAGTGCACATCTCAGGATGTAAATGTCTAGAGATGCGTCGTCCATGCCTCACTGCGTGCTTCTTCACTTCTTCGTTGACTAGTTCCACTTTGAGATCTCTGTGTAGGTTATCAATCCTCACATACCACGGAGCATTAACTGTGCAGCGAAGCACTTTCACAACATTAATAAAAAATTTGTTTTGACTCTTTAACTTAATTCCACTGAAAATGGATGTAAAGGCAGTGTTTAGGAAACAAATATCGTAATGTTACTTTCTAGAAATTCGTTTATTAAAGTATACATTTTATTCGATTTTTTTATCGATTATTAACTGTTATCATTCATATATTATTACGCTGAGTATTCCGGTCGGTTTTGTACAAATAAAGGACCTACGTTATTCTACATTTATGGGAAACCTACAGATACGTCAGAACACCAATGAACTCTCACGCTCATACTTTTCCATTTCAAGGCTTTACAATATAATAAAACTGACTTAAAACCTATAAAAGATACGTAAACAAAATTGCGAGTGTAATATAAAGTGTTCCCGTAAGAGTACAGCACAATCCGGGCAATTGTGACAAATAATTTGTGTGTACCGAAACAGCTGATTGCTAAAAAACGTTATTGAAAGTAATATTTAACTTATTACTGTATCCAAGACTTAAAATAATTATTGACCGAATACGTTTTGAAAGTAGAATCGGTAAGGCAAACCTAAGCCAGCTCTAATATGTAAATGTTATTAAATAAAAGACTTTGCTTTTAGTAAACAGTAAATACTGTAGCCTAATTTAGGTATGTAATGTAAAATCCGGTTTCATTTGTAAAATGTTTAGTTTTTTTTTTTTTTGTGTTTAACGTCCGACTATTGTGCACACTTGGGCTAATGCAGACGATGGGATTATTTATAGCGTATGAAAATGCCAAGCCCTGGCCGGGAATCGAACCTGGGTCCTCGGGGTGAAAGCCCACTACGCTATCAACTAGACCACCGAGGCGGACCAAGAGTTTTTAGTAAGGTGTAATGTTAGAATGAAGTCATTAATTTTATAGATTATATTTTTAAATACGAAAGTAGAACAAGTTAGTCCCATTGTATTTGAGGTAGTGAAGACAGAAAACGTTTATTCTCGCGTTAAAAAAAAAAAAAAAATTATTCAGTCGGGAATAATATTTGAATTAATGTTTTTACAAGTTACAAAATTTATGTAAAAATTATTTTTTTATTTAATATCCGATCACAATTAATAATTAATAATTTAATCATACAAAAAGGTAGACAGTCACGGATCTGGCCGACAGAAGTGACTATTTCTTTTAGCATGCCGAACTGTGTAGTTTTTCACTATTATGATTTAATTATGTTTATAAAAATTTACATGCATACAGGAAGTGGTTTAATAGTCTAAATATATATAATATTTGTTATTATGGGATTCAAAAATTGTTATAAATCAAATTGTACACAAATTTATAAATACACATTTTTAAAATTAACAAGAACAATAAACTTAACCTTAATTGAAATATTGAAGCAACAGCTGTTGTGTGAAATCAGCTGTTTAGTTGTAGTCTACATATATACAAGAACAATTACATATTCTGTGAGGTATGCGTTACGGAATCAAAGCAAATATTTATACCCATTGTCAAACGCGACCATAGAAGTTTTTACTCAAAACCATTGTCAAACGCGACCATAGAAGTTTTTACTCAAAAAATTCCTAACCTCTTTTCCTTTTCGTTCATGTAATCAACAAGGAAGATTATGATTGTGACATATTGCATAGGTCACTTCGAACATTGTTTATGAAGTTGTGCTATAATACTGTTCAACTTCTTGCTGTACATTCGTTTCTTCTTCCTATTAACTTGGCAAGGTCACGTGGGCCCACTAGTTTCAGTTATTTTAATAAGAATAAAACTAGTTGCACACTAGAATAGACTAAGCGGGTTACAAGCAACCTGTAATGCATTTAAGTGTATTTAAATTGGCCGCAGGCTATGAAACTTCACTTGATAAAATAGCCGTAAGTCGTGCGCGATAAAACTATAAAATTTAACGAGAATGTATATATCACAGATGCCACAGCATAGTATAGCACAGGTTGCTCCTGGCAGATTTTATCTTCACCCTGGGGGAACATTCACCCCTACTTTATCTTTATCTGAGAAAGTATAAATTTTACCTAGGCTATACAGTACGTTCATGGACGCTTAATCTTTCTACTATAAGAACAATTAACACAGTTTGTAAGAACCTATACATCAATAAACGTCCAATAAAATATCTTCGAATTCGCTTAGTTTGATTATTAGATTGTTAGAGGTTAAAGGTTGGGGTTTAGTGACATAAGGAAATGCACTACTATGGAAGGATCTATTGGGCGACTAAACGTCTTGGATTTTAGTTCGGAAAACTGGTTTCCTCAATGAGTTTGAGCAGACGCTGACTAGATCATTCAGCTGGAGTTTCTCAGAGTCCTTGAAGCCAAACCTTCTTTGCTTCCTGCTGTCAAGAACCTCAAACTCACTTTATGTAACCTGTCGGTTTATCTTCCTTCATACATCGTTTCTTCTTGTTACATTCGTATTCTATTCAGATGCACCCTCGGACCGCAGTGCCACTGAAGGCCGGGCGCACACTTGCTGCAAACGTTATCAGGACACTGCGTCATTTTCAATCGCATGATAAGAAATGCAGACAAACTGCTTTTGGGATTCACACGGGACGTCGATGCCTGTCTGACGCCGGCGTCACTCCTGACAATTACCAAGGTTGCCGCAGGTACCCCGATAGCTCGCAGCGCACATGTGCCGCAGCGTCATATCTCCTGTCGTATTTGCAGCTTGTGAAGTCTCTCTACACGATGTCTGATGAAAATATTTATATCAAATTTTTCATCGAAGAATTAAAACACGGTCGATAGTTTCTGATGTTATTCATGAGACTGTAAAGACCGAATAAAAAACATGCTTGGGAGAAGATTTGTGAAGCCATTATTCAGAACTTCAGCCAAAAACTGTCAGAATTTCCAAGTTTTTCCTTGTCGTGCGTTGCTGATTCGACCGGCTAATTCGTAACTGGATCGTAATGACATTCAAAAATAGTTAAAAAGTTTGTCGTCTTTCCCGAGATCCATCAAGCATACGTTAAAAGCTCTCTTCAAATATCTCTCGCTGTTGTATGGATGAATCCAGTACATCCTTTTTCTAATTTCACTTTCATGATTCACGTATTTGTAGACTAAGTACGAAAACATTTTTTTCCTTAAATACTTGTATGATCCATTTCGTTTGATAGCAAATGCGAGGCCTATCACAGTGAGTGTGCACTGGAACGCCGATAAGACTCAGCGTCCCGATTAATTTTGCAGCATTTGTGCACCGATCCTAATGAAGTGCCATGGGTTTCCTGAGTTGCCCTTCACCAAGGGTCCTAATGTTTCTGGCTGACAGCCCTCCAGCCCTAAAGTGCAGTTTCCATCACTGTCACAACAGTTGTATCTCTCACACCCAAAGTTTGATCCCTGGAAGGTCTTCACTTTCTATGTTCATTTGAAGGTTCTTTTGCTACAGCTTTCTCTTCTCAGTTTGCGTGTTTGTAATCCCGATAGACGTATATACATCAATAAATTTCTGCCTGATTCGTGATAGTTGCTTTATTGATCCGAGATATTTCACCCCTCTCTCACTTGTGCCACTGCAGATCGAGTAGGTCCGCCCCTCACTTCACTGCTTCTGGGTTCGGCAGGGTTACATACGTACCCAGTTTCCTACTCCTTGTTATTTTCACGAGCCAGGTCTACATTTACCAATTTCTCACAGTTTTATTGGCTTTGAAGGTTTATTTTCAGCCACCCAAATCCCACAAGTAGCTAGGGGAATGCCCAACCATAAGTAAGGACTTGAGGATAGATTAAATGTCAAGGTTGCCTGGTATCCAGAGTTTTATACTTGAGCAAAGCTCCCTCTTACCTACGCAGCCTTCGTCGTAAGCTTTTCCACCTCATGAAGAAATCTAACCCACGAGCAGCTACATGCAGAAAGGTTAACTTTTTTGAGTCAATGGTTACCCTATCTGAGTTAATGGTTAACCTTTCTGAGTTAATGATTACCCTGTCTGATTTAATGGTTACCCTTTCTGAGTTAATCGTTACCCTTTCTGAGTTAATGGTTAACCTTTCTGAGTTAATGGCTATCCTATCTGAATTAATAGTTAACCTTTCTGAGTTCATAATTACCCTTTCTGAGTTAATAGTTACCTTTTCTGAGTTAATGGTTACCCTTTCTGAGTTAACGGTTACTCTTTCTGAGTTAATGGTTACTCTTTCTGAGTTAATGGTTACCGTTTCTGAGTTAATGGTTACCCTTTCTGAGTTAATAGTTACCCTGTCTGATTTAATGGTTACTCTTTCTGAGTTAATGGTTACCCTTTCTGAGTTAATGGTTAACCTTTCTGAGTTAATGGCTATCCTATCTGAATTAATAGTTAACCTTTCTGAGTTTATAATTACCCTTTCTGATTAAATGGTTACCGTTTCTGAGTTAATGGTTACCCTTTCTGATTTAATGGTTACCCTGTCTGATTTAATGGTTACACTTCTGAGTTAATGGTTACTATTTCTGAGTTAATGGTTAACCTTTCTGAGTTAATGGAAATCCAGTTGTTACACCTTAGGATTTTGAAACCTGTACTAGAAATGTGTAAGACCGTTGGGACAGTTCTAGTTTAAATTTAATTTTAAAATTCAGCGTTTCCTCATTGATTAATGTTTAAATAAACTTTCCTCTGTGCAGTGAAGTGCTCGACTAGGTAAGCTCGTTTCATAAAGGCTGTGTACACTTTTAGAGTGGAGCAATTACTTAAAGTGAAGTAACTGAACCAGCCGTGCTCTAGCTTTGGTTAGTTAATTGGAATATTTCACTGAAGGAAGCTTTCATCGTATTAACTTAAAATCTTATTATTGCTTGTTTACTTGCATCTTTCGAAACAGTTTACTCATACATAAGGGCAAAGTAATACAGGAAGATTATTAATGCATCGCTGTGTGGGGGTGAAATCTGAATTTTAAAAAAATCGCTTCCATCATGTCAGCGAGACTGATGCGTAATGTGATTATTTATTAAAATTTTGGCAAGGTTTGTGCACTGTGTTTTGAGGAGTACGTCTCAAAAAAGTTTCGATCTAAAGTGCATTTTTTAAGCTGAACTATTTTATGCACTGCGTCCGTCAGAAAAATTATTGCAAAACAAACGTTCCGATGGTATTTTTAAGTAATCCAACCTAATGCCTAATGCCTAGTTTACATTGCGATACATGTATGAGGCTTTTTATGTGATACAAGTGAAATAGTAATACACCACACATTTTATGAGCTGCAAGATTACACATTTTGTATGATAAAAAAATTGCATTTGTATAAGTTTTTTTCATTGCAGTTTTTGTTGTTTATTAGATTTAATTAGGTGTTTACTCAGCTGGCAGGTATTTGTTGGAAAACTCAGCTGTATTTGAATAGGCAAGTTTACATTTTTTGAACACTACATTACACACACACACACACACACAGACACACATACATACACACACACACACACATACACACACACACACACACACACACACACACACACACACACACACACACACACACACACACACACACACACACACACACACACACACACACACACACACATACACACACACACACATACACACACACACACACACACACACACACACACACACACACACACACACACACACACATATACACACACACACACACACACACACACACACACACACACACACACACACACACACACACACACACACACACACACACACACACACACACACACACACACACACACACACACACACACACACACACACACACACACACACACACACACACACACACACACACACACACACACACACACACACACACACACACACACACACACACACACACACACACACACACACACACACACACACACACACACACACACACACACACACACACACACACACACACACACACACACACACACACACACACACACACACACACACACACACACACACACACACACACACACACACACACACACACACACACACACACACACACACACACACACACACACACACACACACACACACACACACACACACACACACACACACACACACACACACACACATACAAAATTTTGTTTTGTTTGGTTTTACAAAATTACACCATTTTACTATTTTTGTTGTACAGTTTTTAAATCCCGAGCCGTCTTCTTAAGTGACCTCAAAATGGTGTAGGCCTAATCACTATTACTTTATCTTAAAAAGTCTCATTGCCATCACCTGCCAGTTCTTTTTTTCATTTTATTTACATCAGTGCACAATGTTAATGAATGTAAAAACTTCTCGTAACTAAACGTGGTCTTATTGTATTAGTTTACAATATTTGTTCATCGATGACTTCAAAATGACCATTTAAAAATGGGATGATCTGTATAAGTGTAAATGTAAGGTCTATTTTTACAAATTATTTGATAATTGTATTTCTTACAAATTCTCGTACATGTATACCAATATAAACGCACCGTAAGCCTTCGGTCATGCGATCTAATTTTGAAACAGTTTCGTATGTCATAAGGCTGGATACAAAAATGGATTGTCGTCGTGTAAGGCATCATCTGGAAGCCGAACTATTTAAAGTGGCGAGTTAAATAATGTGATGTAGCCGCAGGAACGGGAAGTCTGTTTAAACCAAATCTTAAAAGTAAAGTTGATTTATCCGTTAAGTCAATAAAACCGGTGGAAAGTAAACTGATTAGACAGCTTCCATTCCACTTGAGCTACGATTCTGATAGAAAAATACTCTTATCGTGATTAAAGTAAACTTATCAGACCGTTTGCTGTATCGTAATGTCTCAGTACATGAAGACCCTTTTTTTGAAAATAACGCAAAAAATATATTCACAGAAACTATACTAATTATACAATTAAAAAAATTTATGGACACAGTGTTCGGCTGTGTGACGTCATTGAATCGAATTTTCAAACAGTAACAGTACCACAGTATTTTTTAATTTTACATTTTTGAAACTCCATTCATGTACTAAATCTGCATAAATACGCACCCAAACTGTTAAAACCATGCTTCGGGACGTTAGGAAATTGTTCACTGCAACCGTAACAAAATGTTTTAGCGGCTGAACCCAAGTGACACCGATGAATACACAAACGGACTAGAAGTACAAACAACGTTATAAAAAGCGTGCTCGATATCAGAAGCTAAAGTCCAAGTGGTTGGACCGTTTGCCGTTACGAACGCTGCAAGCTGCAAAGACATGAGGAAGGCGTTTCAGAAAATAGTACTTTAATCTGTAGTTAAACACTTTGCCGCAAGATGCCACCAGCAGCGGCGCTCACATATCTCTCATAAGGGTTATCTAGTACGTTTATACTCAGTGGCGACAGTCGTCGGTTTACGCTTTCCAGATAAAAGTGCGCCAATTCTGACGTTCTGTACTTGTCCAGATATACGTAAAATTATAAGATTATTTACTAGAGGAAGGAATAGTTCAACCCCAGCCACTGCGATCGACTGACCTATTGTGCAACTTACCTCTTAAAATACCTAGTTCAGCAGATTGGTGCCACTTTTAAGTTCCAACAACCCACTGACTAGCTCACTCTGCTGAATATCCCTAGGGTCTTGGAATCAAAAACCCCTAGCCTCCTACTAGCAAGAGCCTCACAATCATAAATTATGTGACCTGCAGTTTCCTCCTCCTTCCTGCACAATCTACACACGGTTTCTCCGTGGTATACACCTATCCTGTTCATTTGCACCCTCAGACCACAGTGCCCTGTTATGAGCCACATGATTCTCCTGAGTTGTGCTCTGCCCAGGACATTGCTGCCCCTTTAATTTCTCCAGAAGGAACTTTGCTTAAGAGACATTTACTATGGGAATGACCATGAAGGTTGTCCCATCTTACCTGGTGTTGACATGTAATCCACCCATTAATAGCGGATCTGGCCAACGATAGAGAAATCCCTAAAACCGGCTCAGGTCCGATAAACTCGGATGCAGATCCAAGTCCAGCCAGTCGGTCTGCCTCCTCATTACCCTCAACTCCCCTATGCCCCGGAACCCAGTGAAGAGTTACCCGGTTAACCCGGGACAGAACGTCAAGGTTCTTTCAACACTCCCAGACCAGCTTGGACTGTATTATAGGACCTGCAAGTGCTTTTATTGCTGCCTGACTATCGGTATGAATATGAATACGTGCCTTCTTGAAGCCCCGATCCAAGTTCTCCCGAACACAGTCATTAATGGCCATCACTTCAGCCTGAAATACTGTTGTATGCTGTCCAAGGGTAATTACTTTCTTTAACCCCGGTCTCAGACCGTACACCCCAGCACCAGTGCCTGACTTTGTCTTGGAGCCATCTGTATACCATAGTATGTCTCCAGGTTTTTCCAACACACGATCTCTCCCCTGAAAGGTCAAGTTGACATAAAAGGGTCTAGATACTATGCAGATATAGCCTACGTAAATGTATGTCGTAATTTTATCACAGATTTTTACGCGCAACCGGCCATTCTCCTATTGTTGATTTTTTAAGGATGACATTTGAATTGTAAATCAACGAACACTCCTGTTTGTGTACGAATTGAACGTCGTAGTCCTGTAAGACTGAAAATCCTCCTGCTTCGATGCTCTGTGGAGTATACCACTTTTTTATAGTCCTTCCGGTTTCTTTTTCAAGCTAACCCAGAATCTACAAGTTTTTAATCTGTGTTTATCGCGTCTTTAATTGTAATGCCATCGGAACTCAGTTTGCGCACTGTAAAAATTATTATTATTTTTTTAAACATATGATTGTACATGAAACAGTCTTGCCAACTGTACGTGGCTGCCACTAGGCATTTTAAAAGTCCCCATTTTTTTGGTGTGAACTTATATTTTAAAAAGCAGTACATGTTAGAAGAGATTACGATTAAAGTATAATTTGACTAGAAAAAGATGACTGAATGTTAGGTAACTGAAGAAACACTACAAGTGCTGTTGTGTTATGATTAGTAACTTGGTGTGGGCATACCGTACAACTTGAATACTAAAAACAAATTGAGTGCAAGTTGCTTAAATGAAATAATTGCTTAAAGCTTTGTAGTATCTGATTACATAGGCTATAACGGTGGCTGAAATGTTAACAAACACTCTCAAATTCAATTGCTTGCCAGAAATACCGTTTTGGAAGCTGTCGGTGAAAAAATCCGGAACAGTAGCCTAATTTTTCAAAATCGAAGTTTGGTCGTATATAAAGAACCATAACTGCACTTAGTAAATTCACAGCCATGATCAGCATAAATTAGCATTTTGAATTTTCAAAATCCGTTAGGAAATTTACTAGGTTTGTCCGTAAAGTAAGGTTCCCAATAATTTTTCGCAATGAAAAACATTTTTATTTGCATTGAATAATACATTTTTGGAAAGCTTAAACTTTTTTCTATTTTTCGAGATAATCGCCGTTGAGATCGATGCATTTTTGCATACGGTGAACAATCTTTTGTATGCCTGAGTCGGGAAACTCTCCCGCTGGGCCGCGAAGGTAGCTTAAAACTTTTTCTTTCAGGTCCTCTCTGGTACTGAAGTGTGTCCCACCTACGTGGTTTTTTCAAATTAGGAAAGAGATGGTAGTCACTTGGAGCTAAGACCGGGCTGTAGGAAGGATGTGTGACAGCATACCATCCAAATTGGTTGATGAGACCGGTTGTTAATGGGCGGTATGCGAACGAGCGTTGTCTTGGTGGAAACAAACTCTCTTCGTGAGCATGTCTCTCCTCTTGTTTGAATCGCGCTGCGAATGTTCCTTAACGTCTCACAGTAACGATCAGCATTGATTGTTGTGCCGGTATCCATGAATTTCCACAACAATAACCCTTCCTGTCCCAAAACACGCTCGCAATGACTTTGCCGGCAGATAGTATTTGTTTGAACTTCCGCGGCTTCGGCGACTCTGGATGTTCCACTGACGTGATTGTTCTTTCGTTTCCGGTGTCGTATAGTGTACCCAGGTCTCGTCCCCAGTGACAATGGAGTCCAAGAATTTGTGGCCATCGGTTTCCTATGCCTGAAAAAATTCACGGACCGCATCAATCAGTTGCCGTTTGTGGTCTGCTGTAAGCTGTCTTGGGACCCACTTTGCACACAAATTTTGCTATACCCTAAATGGTCTGTCAAAATTTTATGAATGCAAGTCTTTCTGACATCAGCGATAATTTCGGAGGGCTCCCAAACAGTCACCCTTGCTTCTTCCACTTACGCAATCATTTCGTCCGAAACAGATGGACGTCCGGAACGCTGTTCGTCTTGAAAGTCCGTCTTTGATTTCTCTGCATCATTTGCGTACATGTTGTATGCTAATACATTTTTCTCCGTAAACTTCACACAGTTGGATATGAATGTCCACCGGCGCAGTGCTTTTTGCACACAAAAAACGAATCACAGAGCGTAATTCGCACCTGGCGGGAGACAGAAGAAGCAATTCCATTATTAACGGCTACCAGGCCAAAAATGAGAGTCGCAGAGCGCTCGCGGAGTGGGGATTTGGAGCTGAGGAACCAAGCTGCAAGCCAAGGTCACAGAATTTCGCGTAACAAAGTTCGTAGCGACTATAGCGATTTGGGAACCTTACTTTACGGACAACCCTTGTAATTTGACGGCGGTCAGGGTTTATTTTCTTATATCCAATGTAGTTTAAAAGTTTAAAATGCTAATGTATATGTTCATTGTGCTGGTAAAATCAGAATTTCAAAAAAAAGGTTAACGAAAAAAAGTACTTTTGTCAATTCGCTTCAATCACGTCAGCGAGACAGCTGCGTGCCACGGTTATTTTGGAGAGTAACTGACCTATTAATATGTTTGGTTACATAATCTTTGAGCCAACCTTTAAGAGAATTCGATTTTGTTAACCTTTAAGTGATTTTTTAAATAGAATTGGCGTGATAATTAAAAATGAAATGGAAATGTCTTGGAGCAAAGAGGGTGTATTTATTAAAATCTCGGTATTAGTCTTATAAACGATTGTCATATTTCCACAGCGTTTCACTTTGACATAATTTATGTAGAACTTTATGGTTCGCTTTTAAAGTTTTCAAGAAAATCTAATTACACTTTATAAAGTAATTAAATAACAACTTATCCATTCGTATAGCCTTAACTGTTAACAAAACTAGACAAGTTTTTACACGTTTGACTTTTAAAATTTTTCCAAAGGAATACCTTTAAATGTCAGCGATTGCACAAACACCTTTCAAGTAAAGTTATGCTTAATTAGTAGAAATATAATTGAATAACTTCTCTGCTAACTAACTGGCAGTTTGTTTTAGTTTTCCGTCACAAACAAAGTTTGTTAACAAAAGTAACTTGAATGTAATTAAATTACTATGCATTTATTCTGACTTTACTTTGTGTCAAGTAACACGCTAATTGATTAACAGCACCGATATGCCCTGTTCAGAAATTCAATCAATTTCAGATAGTTTCGTTTTTTAAATCGTTCATTACACTTATATTAATTAATATTATTATTAATTCTATAACGTTTTATACATACAATGAAAATGTCAAAATACTTTTAGAGGTTATCAAACATGCCTTTTCAATTGACTAGAACAGGGGTCTCCAAACTACGGCCCGAGGGCCACATCCGGCCCGCGGAGAGCTAGCATACTTGAAAACTTCCTTTAGAGAACATATTTTTTATAGCAAATTAAATTTAGTTTACTGAAGTATTCTAATTTT
This sequence comes from Callitettix versicolor, assembly GCA_022606455.1. Lineage (NCBI taxonomy): Eukaryota > Metazoa > Arthropoda > Insecta > Hemiptera > Cercopidae > Callitettix > Callitettix versicolor. Next base: position 24,088,696 of record CM040183.1, on the reverse strand, counting down.
ATGTTGAATAATTATTAATATGACATCTACATTGATATGGTCATGGGCTAACTACTCATAACATTGTTGTAGGCTTATTGTTATTGTTTTTGTGATAAGTTGGATAAAGAAACACAGAATTGTAATGAGTAAAGACATGTATAATATGCAGAAAATTTAACTTCAGTATATAATAACTAACAAATTATTGAAATGAATCCAACTAACATTTTATACATTTTAAATAAAAACATAACTTATAACAAGCATAATGACATATGAAATACTAATGAGATTTATGTAATTGAGATTTTCCACTGACAATAGTTTGTAGCTGTGGACTAATTTTACTTGTACCAATTATTAAAAGAGATTTAAGATGCTCATCAGTTAATTTAGATCTGTAAACATTTTTTGTGTACTTCATTTTGGAGAAGGTCTTCTCACACAAATAAGTAGTACCAAAAACAGAAAACAGCCCACGAGCAAATTTATGCAAATTATCAAATTGTGTCAGTGGAAGACTCTTATAAAATTCCAACAAAGATGAGTTTTGATATTTGCAATCCGATTTGCAGCCTTTTTTAAACGTTGCGTACTTTTTCGGACTTTTTTTCATCAGTGGACTATTTCACTTTTTACCACCGGCAACAATGATAATATGGTTTTGGCCCTCGGAACTTACTGGAGTAATCAGTATGGCCCTAAGGCTGGAAAGTTTGGAGACCCCTGAACTAGAAGACAGTTACCAATTAAAATTGCGTTTGCTATGACTATAAACAAGTCGCAGGGACAAACACTTCAAAGAGCAGGATTGTATTTACCGAATACCCTCTTTACTCACGGACAATTGTATGTAGACTTATCAAGGGTAACTAAATCAACTAACATGTTTGTATCAATTAAAGAAAATGAAATACAAAAAATACAAGAAGATTACATTCTTACATCAAATATCGTTTACAACCAGGCCATATAAAAATTGCTTTTAAAAAAACAATTTTCTGTATTGAAATGTATATACTACAATGACTCATAAATTTGTGATTATAATTTCAAACCGATCGCATTTCGATTTATTTTTTTAAACGTTTTCCCTTCCTTCCAACTACCGCCTTCACCCCAACGACTACTGTTATTGAAAAGGCTGTGTTTGCTTAAATGTTCATAGTGCGAAAATTCACAGGGCCCTCTGGTATACATAAATGATAACAAATATTTGAATAAACAGTAGTAATAACTTGAGTATTCCATCATGTAGTAACCATTTCAAAAACATTGTTATGCTAATTAAAATACGGTAGCGAAGCGCGGGTATTCAGGTAGCGTTTAACAATAATAATGCCTGTAGTGTAACCAATATATCTATTCTATGGTGAAGTCGAAGTAAATATAAGCCTGGAAGATTAGGCTATGTAAATATAAATACAAAATGCATCCTTTGGACATTGCGTGCAGCGTTATTCAACATCGGAATACAGGCTGTGTAAATAACGGCGTGAGGTCACGCGAGCAGTGAAACAATCGGAACAGAAGAACATCCACTACATCCTTACGTCTGTCTGTCTGCGAGACATTTATAACACTGTACAAACTGTATCGCGTTCAATTATTTGCGCGATAAATCTACGTGCAAAATAAAATAATCGAGACGCGCAGCTGTCTCGCTAATCCGATAACATCGAATGTCCTGACGTAATTCTTTTATCACTCTTTATCAAGTGCATATTAGCGTTTAAAACTTTAAAATTGCATTGAAAAACGAACCCTGACCGCGGTGAAATTAAATTTCTTAATTTCAACGGATTTTGAAAATTCTAAATTCTAATATGTGCAGTTTTTAACGCGTTGATCAAATTAGATTTTCAAAACAATTAAAGCCGACAATGTTTAGAGTTTTTTTTTTAACATTTGAACGAATTTCGTTGGTTAACGATCTTCATAAACTATTACTAAAATCGATTTTTGTACCAAGATTGAATCAAATCGAACTACAATTTCGAAAGTAAGCGTGCCCCCCCACACACACACACGCGCGCGCGTTTATATATATATATATATATATATATATATATATATATATATATATATATATATATATATATATATATATGTAGGTATACGAAGAATTTTTTAACGTCCATATTTTATGCCAGTTAGACTAATGAGGGCGAGGAATCAGTGTTAACGGTAAGGGAAAAGCAACGGAAATTCTACGACTAGAATTAGAATTTTAATGTGCGCAGTTCAGAGACGCAGCAGACTGGCCGATGCTTTAACCACATCGACTACCGACTCCCATATATATATATATATATATATATATATATATATATATATATATATATATATATATATATATTATAACAAGTCAGAATAGACCTACATGACGCAGGAATAGACTCAATAGATGTTGAAGACAGGCACGCATACAGGAGAAAGATGCTCGGTTGGAAGGTCCCAGAGAATGAAATCCCAAAGAGAGCAGAGGTAAAATGGACGGAGGAGCGGAAGAGGATCCATGGGGACAGGATGAGGGAGGTGTGGAGGATTAGAAGGAACAAGACATGAATCGGAGTGCTTTGCGTGATCCAACAGGATCTATGCGGAAATAATAATAATATATATTATAACAGTGTGTCCCACTAAGAGGTTTACGCATTTAATCCTGCATTATTTTCTCATGACTCCATTGATTATTTTAAAACTATACATACTTTTTAAAAAACGTACCAGAAATAATATATGAGAATTGCATGTCTGGCTGATGTTTGTAGAAACAAAATGGCGGCACAAATAAATAAATACGTTTGTTCATTATTAATAAATAAATATACGGTTCATTTGTTCAGCGTTTTTATCATTGTGTAGCTGTGGATGGTTTCCACTTTGAGTAGGTCCAATTTATGAAATGTTTTCTTTTAATTAGTTTGTATCTAATTAAATTTAGAAAAATAATAATTAAAAAATAAAATTTTGTTTGAAAAAATAAAAAAAACAGTTCCATACTTTCTTTAAACTTTATTTTGGCCGCCGTTTTGTTTCTACAAACTTCAACCAGATGTAATTCTCACATACTAATTCTGGTTCATTCTTTAAAAAGTATGTGTAGTTTCAAAATGATCAATGGAGGAATGAGAAAATAATGGAGGGTCAGATGCGTAAACCTCTTCAGGAGACATACTGTATATGTACGAGGTGTTTTCGGAAAGTAACGAAAATTTTAATTTTTTGAACAAAATATTTATTTATTCTTCTACATTGATGTTGTCGCCTTCAAAATAGTCCCCATTGGAGATTACGCACTTGTGCTAGCGCTTCTTCCAATCCTCGAAACACTTCTCAAACTCGATCTTTGAGATAGCCTTTAGTTCTTTCAGCGATGCGCTTTTAATGTCATCTACGCCTGTGAAACGATGGTCCTTTAAGGTTTTCTTTATTTTTGGAAATAGGAAACAGTCACACGGAGCCATGTCTGGTGAATATGGAGGCTGGGGTATCGTTACAGTACTGTTTTTGGCCAAAAATTCACTAATAAGCGATGAAGTGTGAGCTGGTGCATTATCGTGATGCAAAAACCATGATGTTTTTCCACAGATCTGGGCGTTTTTTTCGGATTGCTTCACGCAAACGGCGTTGAACTTGTAGGTAGTACTCCTTATTGACCGTTTCACCTGGTGGCAGGAACTCATGATGCACTCACTATGCCATTAATATCGAAGAACCCAGTGAGCATAACCTTCACGTTCGACCGCACTTGTCGAGCCTTTTTCGGTCTTTGGCGAGCTAGAATGCCTCCACTGGGATGATTGAGCCTTAGCTTCGACGTCATATCCGTAAACCCATGTTTCGTCACCAGTTATAATACGTTTCCGTAATTCTGCATCGTAGTTGACTTCATTTAGTGACTCCTGAGCAACTTCCATTCGCCGCTATTTTTGTTCAAAATTCAACAATTTTGGAACGAATTTTGCTACCACGCGTTTTATACACAAAACATTGGAAACAATGTCCTGACATGATCCAATCGATATGCCAACATCTTCAGCGACCTCTCTAATTGTGATTCGGCGATTGTTCATAACCATTTTTTTAAGTTTTTCCACTTTTTCATCGGTTGTTGATGTGCTTGGGCGTTCGTCATCTTCAACGACATCACGGCGTTCTTGGAAACGCTTATACCACTCGTAAACTATTGCTTTACTCATAGCAGACTCACCATAGGTCTTTGTTAACATTTCACACACTTTGTTACACTTTATTCCATTTTTTACGCAAAATTTGACACAAATTCTTTGATCTATTTCTTTTAACAAACGAAAATCGCCGAGCTCATAAAAACTCGTCTAACCTTAGTGGCTGTCATAGACAAAGTCAAGAATGAAAACAGATGAAAGTTTTATCATACTTCAAGGGCATGTATACAAACATAATAAAAAAAAGTTTGACAATCGGACTCTCCAAGCCCATGAAATTAAAAGTTATCGTTACTTTCTGAACACAGCTCGTAGCCTATGTATGTACACATTTTAACGACCCCTCATGTTAAATCTACAGGCCAAGATTGGCGCTCATTTAAAAATTGGAGCTGGGTCTTACATCATGGCTGCTCCGGTAGATCATTTTCTGTTGAAAATTCGCTAAAAAAATACACGTAATCTGCCTAACCTCAAAATCGCTTCGTCAGGTTTTGGTGATATTAAGACTCATAACTGTCCACACCTAAGCCTGTTATAATTTACGAGTAGTTCAATATGGCAGCATTGAGGTCCCACTGTTAATGGAAAAATGAACAAATAACATACGGAAGTTGGCTATTTTCATCTCCAAATTTCTCTTTTCGTTTCGTTCCACATCATTGTTTTAAATTTACTTTATCATAAGATGAATGCATTAGGCTATTTTGGAAGGACGTCTCTTAACTTTGTGTTCTGTACAGTCGACGCCATATTGGATTTAATCTTTGTAATAATAAAAGTAAATTGTCGATATGCGGCGGCTGTGTCCTAGAATGTTAATAAATAGGCTTCTTTGTTAATAAATGTCATTAAGAATGTTAATAAAAGTCATTCTTTGCTTCTTATAACAAAGTGTGGCAACGTTTTAATTACGTGCTGTTTATGGTGATAAGTTGGTGATCGTTAACCGCCTTTATTAACTTCGAATTAGGTTTTGAACTCCGTTTTTTGGTCAACAAAACTTGTTCTACGATACAGTACTAACGATTTTCATCAATTTTTTTTTTCAAATTTTATGAGAAGTAGTCCACGCAAGAGGTATAGTTTTATAACTCAAAAATCCGGCTAAGGAGATATGTTTTTGTCCACATTTTATTGCAGTTAGATTAATGAGAACGGCAGTAACTGCGGCTAGAACTGGCAACCTTGAGGTGCGCAATTCAGAGCGCAGCAGGCTGACCGGTGCCTTAGTCACATCGAACACCGAGCCATATAAGGTTATCGAACAAAATTTAAAGTACGCAAATTTTCTCAAAATTTATTCATCTCATTTTTATAAATTTTAGTGTCGTAAAGAATTCATAACCGAAATCAGAGTGTCGAATTTTAAGTAAAATTAATTTAAAGTTAAAATCGCAGAAAAACCGATTTTTTTTATGTATTCTAGAACCAGAGGTACTAAGGGGGGGGGGTTCATTTTTTCGCCATCAACAAACAAACCCGTAAGTTTTTGGATTTTTTCATTTTATTATTTTCATCTTGACATATGCTAAGATTCCATTAAGTTGCTGTGTATGGACTCATTGAACCCGCAATCGTATCTCTACAAAGTCGCATTTAGAATTTTTTTTGTCACAAAATTCTCTCTACCGTAACTGGGATTAAATCTGGGAAGATTTGTTTTTTAACGGCAATTATAATTAAGCGTGACATATTCAGTAAACAAAAACCATTGTGTTCTTTCAATATTGACGAACCACGATGTTTGTATTTTATTACTGTTTTGAAAAATAAACAAAGTTCTGTTCGTATTGCACATCAAACAGTGTATTACAGTACTTTTAAACATAAAAGTTTGCCGTTTCTTATTGTTTCTTCTCGCGTGTATTTGACGTTGTTGGGAGAAAATAAAGTAACATTAGCGGCAGAGAACGCAGAACAGCTGACTGACTGACGTCTGGTGAGGTGCTGCACTCTGTAATAGTACTTTGTAACTATAACTCACCTACAGCCAGATGTAGTGTCTGTCAAACAGTAGTTACTGGCCGCTTCTATTTCACTGCACGTAGTATAAAAAAGTTTAATGTTAGTGAAAAACTACTGATCTTGAGATTTTGGTTGATCTGTCCTTTTTAAAATTCCCTGAACAATAAAAAAAGGTTTTACGAGGATGTCTTTCTCTTTGTGTGAGCGTGGACACTCGCGTACGCTCAACACTGGAGAATAGTTTAAAAAACTTTGGAATTAGTGGACAACTACTGATCTTGAGATTTTGGTTGATCTGTCCATTTTAAAATTCCCTGAACAATAAAAAGAGGTTTACGGGGATGTCTTTTGTCTTTGTGTGAGCGTGGACACTCGCGTGCGCTCAACACTGGAGAATAGTTTTAAAAAACTTTGGAATTAGTGGACAACTACTGATCTTGAGATTTTGGTTGATCTGTCCATTTTAAAATTCCCTGAACAATATAAAGAGGTTTACGGGGATGACTTTCTGTCTTTGTGTGAGCGTGCGCGCTTGCGCGCGCACTTTCCTGGAGAATAGTTCGACAGATTTTTATGAATTTTGGTATGTTAGTGTGATTTGCCTTTATTTAGGGATATTTTTTTATTTTTCTAAGAAAAAGGGATTTTTAGCTTTTTCAAAAAAGTGTTAAATTTTAATATTGTCTCAATTGATTGTTGAGTAGCCTACCCATATAGGTCGCGATATTCTTGAAAAATCTGTTGATCAGATTTTTTGAAATTTTAGTTATAGCATGACAAACCGTGACCGCCGACGGGTTTGATTTGTTTTTCGATTTATCCACAAACCGTAAATTTATTCTTTGACTTGAATTATAATTCTAAGCGTTAACGTACCCAATAAATCGATTTTAAGAATCGATTTCCATGTTTTTGCCGAATAACTTCTGAAGCAGATTTTTGTGAAAGTGAACGAACGCGAGACATTCGTGTAATAATTACTGCGTTTAATATGTTTCTAAACATATTTAAAACAAGTATCTTTTCAGAAATATTATTTGTCATTTTTGTTATTCAAACATTTTGATTAAAATAATAATAATAATAATAATAATTGTAAGTAAAAAATATTTTTTATTATTTTTTAAAAATAAATATTTTAAATAATTTTATAATGGCTAAGCGTATTCGATATGCTTATTAAATGGAAAACACACACGCACACACGCGCGCGCGCGCACACACACACACACACACACACACGAACAGATAAAAAAAAGAATAAATTAACAAAATTATTACTGTAACGTTTTACTGAAGCAATAAAATGTGCGGAAGTAGTGCGTAGTACAAAGGTAGTAAAATTATAGTTGTGAAAACAGAGTTTAGATGATTATCTTGACATTAGTCCGGGAGGGGGGAGCTAAGCATTCTCGCCACGCGGACTAGCTGGGTGACCGACCGGCGATTTGCATGTTGGATTATTGATCCAGAGCCGTTTTGAGAGTGGCAAGCAGCGGCGGCGGCAGGTGTATCGAGAGAGGGAGTGTTCTGCGCCGAGGAGTGTGCGCGAAATATGGCCAGGAGGCGTTGGCGAAAGCGAACTGATACCGAGTCAGTCGTGCGGGGCCGCGCGTCCGCACAATGTGGCAACGTTGACGCTGCTACCGCTACAGACATGCAACAACAATGTGGTATTTGTTCAGTGCTCGCGGAGCTGTTCAGGCGGATTATGTGTATCGGCGGAAGCCGGCGCGGCAGTGGGGACTCGTATTACCAGGAATTGGACGAAGAAGAAAATGTGAGTGCAGGCTAACATAACCTAAAAGCTAACCTTGACACAATCTAATCTATGTACAGTATTGATAACACGTGTAACTTAATCTGTTCAACTCGTACATGCATATATTTAAATACGTAGAGTGAAATTGAAAAGTGAGGTTAGGTGTAAATTATAGCCTAATACGGTAATAGATATCAGAACGATAACAAACAGCTGATCTTATTTATTACACACAGTCGTTGGGTATAAATACATGTATTATTTAATATCAACGTATCGGTAATATTTTGAGGTTATACTACTTAAAATATTGTTACAACAGTACAGTATTCATTGCGTTTGCATAAAACACTTTATTTGAAAGTAGAAAATGTGTGTAAGTAAATGTCTTGCAGCAAATGATACATTTATAGGTTTTATTTACTATGTAGTCATTTTTTGTGGATCAAATTTCACTTTATGTAATAATATAATTTATAAAAAATATATTTTATTTATATTTACTTTAACAACAGATATATTAGACTATTTATTACGATTAAAACAGTCACTGCAAATCTAGTATTTGATCCACTAATATAAATATATACTCCAGTACTTTCTCAGGTATTTTAGAAATCAAAACATTTTTTATCTACATTTCTCCGTGTTTAACAAGACATCGGCGTAAAAACAATTTTATACGTGTATATTTGTTGTAACCTTTAGAAATATACAATTTATGTTAGGTAGGTTAAATTCTAGATATAATTACGTTATATTTTTCGTTTATACATTACTAGAATATTTCTAACATGTCGAAAAATTTTCAAACGAAAAACTAGCGCGTTCAGTGCAATGCGGATTCATGAATCATTTATTTTCTGGGCAAACGGCCAAATTTTTTTGGCAGTGCCGTATTTCACTTGCATCTCGATATTTGTCAATAATATGGCATGTAATGTTATAAGTGTAGGTTGTAGTTGAATGACCTTAATGTAATTTTGTTGTACTATGTAGTATAGTATCCCCCACCACGCTTCACTTACTATCTAACCTGTAGTTCAAACAAACGTCATTGGTTTGCAAGTAAACATATGTCATAATCTTAATAACCTACATTCTGGGCATGTCACCTTCACTCACCCACTTCTAGGCAGTGTAGTATAACTATACTGTAGTGTTATACTATTTGTCTGGTTGTAATGTGTGGCGAACATCTGTGTACAAGACACCACTCGCTTTTAACCTAACTTTTGAGTCTGTCGCCTTCAACCACCCATTTCAAGACAGTATAATATCCCCACTATAATATAATACTATTTGGCTGGCTGTAGTGTGAAGCGAGCATTCTGCGCCACAAGGCACGCATTCTTACTAACCTACATTTTATGTCTGTCGCCTTCACCCACCCACTTGAAGACAGTATAATATCCCCACTATCTAATACAATACTATTTGGCTGGCTGTAGTGTGAAGCGAGCATTCTGCGCCACGAGACACGCACTCTTACTAACCTACATTTTATGTCTGTCGCCTTCACCCACCCACTTGAAGACAGTATAGTATCCCCACTATATAATACAATACTATTTGGCTGGCTGTAGTGTGAAGCGAGCATTCTGCGCCACAAGTAACGCACTCTTACTAACCTACATTTTATGTCTGTCGCCTTCACCCACCCACTTGAAGATAGTATAGAATCCCTACTATATAATACAATACTATTTGGCTGGCTATAGTGTGAAGCGAGCATTCTGCGCCACGAGACACGCACTCTTACTAACCTACATTTTATGTCTGTCGCCTTCACCCACCCACTTGAAGATAGTATAGAATCCCCACAATATAATACAATACTATTTGGCTGGCTGTAGTGTGAAGCGAGCATTTTGTGCCACGAGACATGCACTCTTACTAACCTACATTTTATGTCCGTCGCCTTCACCCACCTACTTGAAGACAAGTATAGTATCCCCACTATATAATATAATACTATTTGGCTGGCTGTAGTGTGAAGCGAGCATTTTGTGCCACGAGACATGCACTCTTACTAACCTACATTTTAGGTCTGTCGCCTTCACCACCCACTTCAAGACAGTATAGTATCCCCACTATCTAATACAATACTATTTGGCTGGCTGTAGTGTGAAGCGAGCATATTGTGCCACGACACACGCACTCTTACTAACCTACATTTTATGTCTGTCGCCTTCACTCACCCACTTGAAGACAGTATAGTATCCCCACTATCTAATA
>CM040183.1:24023553-24076053 GCA_022606455.1 Callitettix versicolor | reverse complement strand
TTGAAAATCGAATTTCACCTTCAAAATTACTTTTAATCAGATTTTAATCTGCTTTAAGTTAGCATTTCAAGTTTTCAGTGCAATGCTAATTATGTTCCTCGAAAGTAGAATTTCTAGAAAGTACATTGAAAAGAAGTTATTTTTACTTGGTATATCAGGACCCGCACGGCGTTGTTTGTGGAAAAATTATATACATCTGAGATAATGAATTATAGTGGTTCTATTTTCGTTTCTAAATTTAAAAAAAGCGCCAGATAACGTCAGATGTATAATTTACAGCGAAATATTTAATTAAAAAGTCGTCAAAATTAAAATTTGTCTTCGATGTCTTATCCGATTATCTGCCTACATACATTAAACATATTACCCCCCCCCCCAGGGGGGTGCAGACTAGCTGCACTTATTGACAGTATTTAGACATCCCTCGCGGTACCCGAATCTAACACTCACTTACTTAAAACACTACTTTAACACTTTACACTCACACTTACACTTACATTTAGGGAGGCGATAATAGCCTCAATGTTCTTTTCGCCTTAAAAAAAAAAACATTAAACAATTAAATCTTTGTGTTCCATAGTTTTGTTTGCGCACGTACGCGCACGCATAAACCTTTCCTTTTATTAATATGGATTATTTGTCTACTTCTTATAAATTCGCTTCAATTACGTCAACGAGACAGCAGCGTGCCGCGATTATTAATTTAAATCCGTGCTGCGTAATCTGTGTGTTACAGTTCGTCTAATTTTAGGTCGGCTTGCCTTTAGATTTCTTGGCTAAACATATCGTTGAATCTTTTTTTAAATAAACAATTATAACCTTTAAAACTGGATATAACTGGTGTAAAAACGTTTTTACGGACTTTGTCACCTCCCCTTCAGCACTCGATATTTAAATCTGTTTGCTGTTAAATCATTTGTAATTAGGGACTTAATAATTCCCTTTTCAATAATGTAATACCTGTATTACAATGCATGGGTTTTGGGTAATACTGAGCATTGTTTATTTTGGTTTTAACTTGTTTTCGGGCTGGTTGCGATGTTGGGTTTCGCTCTCAAACTTATATTTTTAGTTATAGTAAAAGATCAGTTGTTTTTTATTAATGCGTAACGCTCAGCTGATTTCATTGAACAGCTGATAGGTTAAACTAATTTTGAAAGTGTTAGGTTATATTGTTAAAAACTAGCCAAGAATTAATTGTCGTGTTTGCGTAGTTAATTTATATTGGTAATTATAGTAAAAGATTAGTTGTTTTATATTGATTTACAATGATCAGCTGATTTCATTGAACAGCTGACAATATATTTTAGGTTATGTTATTAAAACATAGCTATGTTAATTTGTTGTGTTTTCGAACAAATTATCTTAATTAAAATAAAAAGGAAGAGAAAACATAATATATGATTTTTATTTTTGGTTCAATAACAGACGTTTTATAAAATAACTTTCCAACCTTAAGTGTGGTTAATTTCAAATTTTCTGTACTTGCTTGAGTTTTGAACAAAATCTGATTAACGGATTTTTAGAAAAGCTTCTGACACTGATTTTTTAAAAATAGTTTAACAAACTGACAAAGTTTGTGCAATAGAATGCTGCCCAGCAACAGACTGTTATTGGCCTGACACCAATAAAGGACACCCTCCTGATTGCACTGGTCATTGTCCTTTGCCTCACTAAACTCTCGTTCCATTTTCCATACTGAAGTACCGACACGGAAATCCTGTTGGAGGAGAGGGGGGAGTAAAATCCATCAACCTATGTTAATAAAAAGCTTTTTATCTTGGATTATATCAGCTATGCTTCCATAGATTTCACTACTAGGCTAAGTTTATCAGTAGCCAACATAATTTTAGTGAATTACTGAACAGAAAATATTGAATTTTGCTTAGAAATCCGTTTTGAGAGCGTAATTTTATTTAATTTTTGTTTTATATAAATTTTTACAAATTTCCAAAATTTCTATTGAAAAACTAGTTATTGCAGCGCCGATCCTGACCTCAGAACCCGTTTTTTTTTGTGCCTGCTTCCAAAGCAAGTGTTTGACAGTTTTATTTATTGCACAGTGTTTAAACTCGCTTTTAAAAATTCCTAAGTGCAAGTGAAATAAGGTACAAATTATTACAGCGGCCCGAGATCATATTTATATTTTAATATACGATGTAGGGTCAAAAAGTTCCCGGAATTGGTCAATGAAAACTTACTGAAAGTAGTATAATAAAAGTAAGTATCGGACCCGCTGCTTAAGACAGAGAGAAGGATCATCAGAACGTGTCTCAACAAAAGCTACCGGAAAGACGGGACCTGGAGAATAGCCACCAATGAAACAGTATACAAATATATCGACCCAGTTCTCAGTGTAATGAAAAAACGAAGAATTTCCCACATCTTTCACATATTAAGAATGCCGGAGGATAGAATCCTGAGACAACTGGTAATGAGAAGTATCAACAGGAAAACACAGGGAATATACATCACTCAAATCCTCAGAGACCTCAGTGAAATAGGACTGAAAATGGATGATGCAACAGACAAATGTAAAATAACACGCATTCTTAAGACTAATAAATTTAAAGTGGATAAACCGAAGAGACACAAGAAGGTAATGATCACAGATGCCGTCAGGAAGCAACGATCTGATCGAATGAGGGATTATTGGAGAAAAAAATTACAGCCCAATGTTAGGAAGAACTGAAATTTAGACTAAAGTGGTCCCATGAGGCCAAAAAATAAATAAATAAAAAAAAGTAATTATAAACGAAAAGTTCTATTTTCATTTCTAAATTAAGTAGTTTAAAAAAGGCGCAAGATAACGTTAAATATTTCATTTTTAGCGAAATATTTAATTAAAAAGTAATCAAAATTAAAATTTGTTTTCGAAGTGTTATCCGATGATCTGCCTACATACATTAAACATATTAAATCTCTATATGTCATAGTTTTGTCTAAACATTTCCTTTTATTAATATAGCTTATTAGTCTACTTTTTGTAAATGCGCTTCAATTACGTCAGCGAGACAGCAGCGTGCCGCGATTATTAATTTAAATCCGTGCTGCGTAATCTGTGTATTACAGTTCGTCTAATTTTAGGTCGCCGGCGGCTTGTCTTTAGATTTCTTGGTTAAACTTATCGTTGAATCTTTTTTTAAGTAAAACTTTTTTAAATAAATAATCATAACGCTTAAAACTGAATATAACTGGTGTAAAAAACTTAGTGAAAGTAAGAATAATATTTGAAACTTATTTTCCTCCCAAATACTCTCCTCCTGCGTGTACACACTTCTTTCACCGTTCGTACGATTGCTGCAAACACTCTTGAAAGCCATTTTTGGAAATTTAATTTAACCGCTTTCACCTCTAGGTGACATTTTTTGGATTTCTCTCCTTACGTGCTTTTGGAGCAATTGTTTTACAATTGTATTTACATTAAAATTCCCGAAGTGTAAGACATATACGAGTTGTGTTCAGAAACTAACGATAATTTTAATTTTTTTGAACAAAATATTTATTTATTCTTCTACGTTAATGTTGTCGCCTTCAAAATAGTCCCCATTGGAGATTATGCACTTGTGCCAGCGCTTCTTCCAATCCTCGAAACACTTCTCAAACTCGATCTTTGAGATAGCCTTTAGTTCTTTCAGCGATGCGCTTTTAATGACATTTACGGCTGTAAAACGACGGCCCTTTAAGGTTTTCTTTATTTTTGGAAATAGGAAAAAGTCACACGGAACCATGTATGGCGAATATGGAGGCTGGGGCATCGTTACAGTACTGTTTTGGTCAAAAATTCTCGAACAAGCAATGAAGTGTGCATTATCGTGGTGCAAAGCCATGAGTTGTTTTTCAAACAGATCCGGGCGTTTTTTTCGGATTGCTTCACGCAAACGGCGTTGAACTTGTAGGTAGTACTCCTTACTGACCGTTTCACCTGGTGGCAGGAATTCGTGATGCACTATGCCATTAATATCGAAGAACACAATGAGCATAACCTTCACGTTCGACCGCACTTGTCGAGCCTTTTTCGGTCTTGGCGAGCCAGAATGCCTCCCCTTGGATGACCGAGCCTTAGTTTCGAAGTCATATTCGTAAACTCATGTTTCGTCACCTGTTGTAATACGTTTCAGTAATTCTGCATCGTAGTTGACTTCATTTAATGACTCCTGATCAACTTCCATTCGCCGCTGTTTTTGTTCAAAATTCAATAATTTTGCTGCCACGCGTTTCATACACAAAACATTGGAAACATTGTCATGATATGATCCAATCGATTTGCCAACATCATCAGCGACCTTTCTAATTGTGATTCGGCGGTTGTTCATAACTATTTCTTTCACTTTTCCCACGTTTTCATCGGTTGTTGATGTGCTAGGGCGTCCAGGGCTTTCGTCATCTTCAACGTTTTCACGGCCTTCTTGGAAACGCTTATACCACTCGTAAACTCTTGCTTTACTCATAGCAGACTCACCATAGGCCTTTGTTAACATTTCACACACTTTTTTACATTTTATTACATTTTTTACGTAAAATTTGATACAAATTCTTTGATCCATTTCTTTTAACAAACGAAAATCGCCGAGCTCATAAAAACACGTCTAACCTTAGGGGCTGTCACAGACAAAGTCAACAATGAAAACAGCTGAAAGTTTTATCATACTTCAAGGGCATGTATACCAACATAATAAAAAAAAATGTTTAACAATCGGACTCTCCAAGCTCGCGAAATTTAAAAATTCTCGTTACTTTCTGAACACACCTCGTAAGGTACGTATTTATCACGGTCAGTAATCATAATTGTATAACAATGTTTTCGAGTATGTAATTACTTTTCAGTGCCATGTTTTGGGGAAAACTTTTCTTCTTTTTGTCGTATCAGCGCATGAGTCGCGTACCGATATTATTGGTATGTTACTGTTTGTTATTGAAAATCGCGTGTAACTAACATACAGTGTGAGGTAGACCTACTAACATAACAGAATTAGGATTGTAATAAAGTTTGTTTAATTATAAATATGGCCACCAGGGTATTTGAAGTCATAAACGTAACTTGAAGGATTACCTCTAACAACACTTTCAAGTATTTTAGTGTTCCTTGTTATCTTTAATCTTCAATAAGGCATTATTTTTCACTGATATAAAGACACTATTTGGCCTTCTTGTACATTTGGAGTTTTTCTCTCGTAATTACATACTTGAAGTATTTTTATGCAAATCACCAAGACCTCGGTTCACCTTGTAACATATATTTTTCCTGCCTTAATATGCGGCTGCGTTTGTTATTTTTTCAACGTTTACCGTGAAGCTTATGACTTATGATTAATCTTATTTTTAATCCTGCATTATGCAAATCGTAATTAAGTTGTTTACTTGTGGAAATACGTGTTTAATGTGCATGATCACTTAGCTTACAATAATAATGCTGTGTTTATACGTTTTTATGCAAATAATTTATTAAAATATTGAAACAGTTTTGGGTTTGGACATGTTTAGATATGTCCACCGTAAATTGACAAAGCAAAATAGTCGATAATATTGGCGCTTTCAGTTGGAATATAATCTTCGTAAGCGGATATTTAAGCTGCAATATAGAAGAGAATTTATAAAAGATAACAATATAGCAATATATTTTATTATCGTACACTTTTTTTGTTATTTGTCACCCTCAAGCTCAAACTGTTTCTTCCTGTTCAATGTTCTAAGGTACTAGAATCCTGTATTTTAGGATTCAGCAAGAAGAAGCCTATCTGAAGAAAATCCACGCAGGAGTGCCACAGGGCCAACCCTGTATCTTCTGTATAATAGTGATTTACAGACATTTGAACAACACATTGCTGCTACATTTGCTGATGACACAGCTATTTTAGCTGTTAGTGAAAATAACTTTGAGTCCACCAGATAGCTGCTGTAGACGATAAACGAAGCTAGACTAAGTAGTGGCGAATCAAACTGAATGCAATTTGTACGTGTTAATTTCACCAATTGGTGCATTGAGCACGAACTTGTCTTTATCAGTCATCAAGTGGTTCCATGTGAGAATACGGCCAAGTAGAAAGATGCTTAATGGGTCGTATTCCTTCCTTATCAGTATTCAACGAGCTTTATCAGCAAGTCCTTAAACCAGTACGCACTTACGGTATTCAGTCGAAGTAACGCAAACATTCAACGTTTTCAAAATAAAGTACTTTGTGGTATCGTTGATGCGCCTGAAATGAAAACTTGCGTGAAGATCTCGAGGTTTCAGCTGTCGATAATCGAGTCAGAAAATTCGTTCGGTCACGATCAAAGATCGAAGCCCTCCAGCTATTCAACAACGATGGCTTCGAAGATTGAAAAGAGTAAAACTATTTGAACCGGTGTAGTTGTTAAAGTGACATCACTAAAGAGACTAATTACTGTAAGACCAAAAAAAAAAAAAAAAAAATGTATAAATTAGGTTAGAAACAAATAGCATCCTAACCAGAGTGTTGTGTAATAATAAATAATAATAAAAGAAAAATATTTGACCACCGTAATCAACGTTAAAATATGTATAAATTACCTTTTTCTAAATTACATGAGTATACAACAGTTTTGAAAATTAAAATATTACGTTATGCAAATTTAACGTTAATGACGGTGCTGATATCAGATTGGATTTTTAAAATGTTTTTAGGTAAAAAGTTGCAATTTTTTTTAAAGATGTGAAATAGTCGCTATATTATGTCGAAATCCATGTTTGAATCCAAATATGAATCAAATACGAACAAAATTGCAAATTTTAGCTTGCTAAAACACACACAATATATATATATATATATATATATATATATATATATATATATATTATTTAAAATTTAACGACCCTTTAAAAAAGTGATCTAGAGGTCAGGATTAGCCTCATTTCAAAATTTTGGGCAGGTATTTTACCATGATGACCGCTCTAATAGCTCGTTTTGAAATTTAAGTTTGCTAATAATAAAACTATATAGGCCTATTGTATAAATAGTTCCATTTTGTATAAAAGAATACTGACGATCTAAATTTATGGGCGTAGGCCTACATTAATATCGTGACGGGTTTAGTGTATTGTTGTATCTGTTTTAGGTCTACTTCTAATTGATTAGTAATCATTATAAAGTTAAACAATGGATTTAACCGCATTTAAAGTAACCATAGAAATGTTCGATAAGAATGTTTTAATGTTGTCTATTTAACCAAATTTATGTAGCATAATGAAACGGATAATCAAACTTTTAATTACTTTTATTTAAAAAAGAACTAACTCATGTGACCTTCACTTTTACAATTACCATTTGTGAAATGTCCCTTTATTGCGAGTTTTTGTCGTCCAATCCGGACGGGAACGGTGCTGTTAAAATTCAACCGTTAATTACAAAAGAAGCAACACCAGAAGAAAACGAAACCATATCAAATATGCAGGAAATATACCCAGAGTCGCCGCTAATTTCGTCTAACCTTGGTGAAACCTTTTCGAAACCTGATAGAGGCTCTGAAAAGGATTCTATACCTCAGTCGGAGATTATCCGATTAGATTCTTTACCATCTTCATCTGAAGAATTACCGCCAGTCCCGTCTGACCTTGAAGAAACTCTTCCACAGCCTTGTAGATGTTCTGAAACCATCTCGGTGTCCGACTCGGAGGTCATCCGTGAAGGATCATTACCGTCCATTATGTCTAGGTCAGAAGACATTCGTTCGATGAAAACACCTTCGATTCAGTCTGATTCTGAAATTAATTTAAATTCCCTCTCATCTGTCTCGTCTAATACTGAAATCCAATCCGATGATCTGGTTTCGATTTCGTCTAGAACTGAAATTAGCCTACACTCAGTGCCATCTATATCGTCCGTTACTGAAATCGGTTCTTATTCTTTTCTGCCAGTTTCATCCGACCATAATCTTGCACAGCCTCTCCAATCAGAGAGGCACTCTAGATGACAATCAACGACTAAACAAAATCGCTCCGAAAGCAAATGAATCAACGAAAACAAAATTTCGCACTAAATCCTAGTACAATGAGTTATAGCAGTTGTAAAAAACGAATTATTGAAATTAATAAATACAACTTTACATAATGTGTTGAACATTTAGTAGGTACAACTAAGATAGAAATTGCAAGAAATATTACACTAGTGAATTTGTTAGCGAATGTCCATTGAAGAGTGACCCGTTAAAACGCAACATGTTGGTAAGACCCAAAACCAGGATTTAGAAATTAGCGCATTAATATACTTTAGCAATTATGGATCAACCGTTTCAAAATGGCGTCCATTCTGAACATTAAAAAAAAACATAACTGTGTTATCTTAAATTTAAAAAAAAACACTGATTTTTCAGTAGCAGGAAGTAACTTTTTTAAATTTTCGCATTAATTAGGAAATGCTGAAATGAATGTGACGACGGTCAGGGTTCGTTTTTAAATTTTATGTGTAAATAGAAACATTAATTTACGCAGATTCTAACGCATTTTATGGTGGCGAAATCCGTCATCGTTGCACGAAATTTGCTTCCTTTACGTCTTCGACACAGCTGCGTGCCTTTACAATCATTGTACAATCGTTGCTTGTCGATATCGTTGGAGTACGGTGACAACACAAACACAAACATGCTGCAGATTGGTTTGGGTTGATGGCGTTGATTAATTAAAAGCCACTGTCAGCAAACTCTTACACCTTGTTTAATCGCAACCTTCATTTCGGTGAACTTTGTTTATCTTTAAAATGTATTCTGTTAACCTACTGCTGCGAAATTAGTTTGCCCTTAGTGGCGTTAGCTCATCATTTTGTGATACATGCCAGTGCATAGTCTAGACACAAACACTGCACTATCCCGCGCAATCAGAGTAGAACGAAAAAAGCAAATGGGCCTGTTGATGTAGTAAAAGGATATAACGAAAATGTTCTGTTTCTTGCTTGCTTCAAGTGCGATACGGTTTGAATTGTGTTGTACAAACATTTTAATGTGTGAATATTTTCCAGACAAAAATCATTGATTGTCGTAATTTTTTTTTTTTTAAAGTCCGACTATTGTGCAAACATGGGCTAATGCAGACTATGGGATGATTTATAGCGTATGAAAATGCCAAGCCCTGCCCGGGAATCGAACCCGGGTCCTTAGTCGCTGATTGTCGTAAAATTAATAACGTCCTGTAACATAAAATTTTTAAAACGTTTATAATATATGGAAAGATGTGATTTCTTTAAAGATGGTGGTCGAGCGCATCGGCCAGTCTACTGCGTCACTCAACTGCGCACCTAAAGGTTCTTAGTTCGAGCCGCAGTTGCTCCCGTTGCTTTTCCTTTACCGTTAAAACTAATCCCTCGTCCTCATTAGTCTGATTGGCATAAAGCATAAACGACAAAAAAAATGTAACAACGTTGTCAAAGCTATTAAAGAAATAAATTTTAATCGACTCAAAAATAAAAACATCAGGTCAAAATAATGTCAGGTAAATAGAAAAAAATATTATAACGCTGTGGTGTTACTGAGTCGAAGACAATGGAGATAAACAAATAAGAATCTGTCCATGGAATAAACAAATAGTTACGGTCCACCTAAACAGCTGATTTAGTAAATCCTTATTTTCTTCATTAATTCTATTTTAATTGAGGTTATGTTAGCAATTTTTACTTTAAATATAAATAATAAATTTTTAATAATTGTGTTTTCATCGTTATTAATGTAAAATGTTTGCTTAACGTCAATGTTAGACTAATGAGGACGAGGGATCACCGTTAATTGTAAGGGAGTAACTGCGGCTAGAACTAAGAACGTTAAGGTGCGCAGTTCAGAGACGCAGCAGACTGACCGGTGCCTTTACCACATTGACCACCGAGTCCTCAAGTTTTATTATTGACATGCTTAATAATTTAAATTTGAAAATTAAAAATGTTTTATGAATGTTTTAATGCTGATTATAATGGTGAAATCTAGTTTTTTTTTTAAATTACAAGTTATCAACGGTTGTGTGCTGCAGTTTTTTACACGTTTTAAAACTTTTTATTGCTTGCGGAAGAGTGTGACAGGCGAATACGAAATCAAAGCTTCGTTAAATGCACTGATTACAGTTGAGTGTTGAGTAACCGAGGGAACTAGTAAAACTGACCACATTAAATTTTCGTTGCGGTTATCGAAGGTCGCGATAATGACGGAAATGAATGTTTGTGGCTTAAGAAGGCGGAAGATAACACAGTTAGGCTGTTCTGTGAATATATTCTGATAACCGCAGTACAACAATCTGTGTTTACTGATTTGCCAATCAGACGCTATCGCGTCTAAAACACGTTAAAACGTAATAAATGGCGCGGAAACATTACGCAAACTTTCCAAAAAAAAAAAAAATCCGGTTTGATGTGGCTGTCGAAAACCCCCTAAAAATCGGCGTAATTTCTCAAAATCGTTTCATTAGATTGTGTTAAAATGTTGACCTATTTCCCAAATCTGTTCAGTATTTGTTGAAATTTTGGTCGTTTATAATTCATAACCGAAGTTAATGTCCTTAGTGTCTTACCATGATGACATTAGCGCATTTTCTAATGGAAATTCACTAGAAATTTTTTTTAATAAACAAAAAAATCTTACACATTTTTCCGTAAGGAAGCTTGATTTAAAAACAATAACTTTAAAGATTGTTAAATCGTAGAAATATGGTGGAAGGATTATTTTAAACAATATGGCGGAAGGAAAATAATTGTTTTAATGAAGCTCTTAGGATGAGCCATAAAGGGTAAAATTGTCCATAAAAAATGAATTGTAATGATCAGCTGAGTTCAGTATCAGTGTTTTGAATAACAGCTGTTTTTTTTTTGTTTGTATTGTAGTAATATTCTTATTTGTTTAACTACATATTTTCTAGTATTAAAGTTGGCAATTGTTTATTTTAATTTTTTTTAATTTTTAGGATATTTATGTGAATTAATTTATTTTAAACGTAACTTTTATCATCATATATATTATTTCTCGGGTCAACATCACGTTTTCTCAGCACACTTTATTCGTACAGGCATAAATGAGGTATCTTAAGAAAGATTTTTTTAACCGGCTTCTGACATTGCAAATTATTTTGCGTTGCAACTTACTGTTTCTGGAAGATTTTAACATAGAAGGCACTTTTAACTGTCATAGGTAGCATGCGCATGCGCGGCATCACAAATCAGACAATATTTTGTATACTTTACGAAGCTAACTTATTAATCACAAATTGACTATTAAAAATGCCACTTTTTGCACACGTCCCTAGAGCAATTTCAATATTCACTTAAACTTATAGGCTATGTGGTCCTACGGAGTCTCCTATAGCTGCCCGTCGTACAAGCATTTCGAATACCAAACACTTTTTCTGGACACTGTTTTTACACAAATATATTTGCTATTTCTCCTTCCATCGTGCATTTATCTATTGTTAATATGGACATACGAAGTACAATTAAAATGTCAAAATTCAGTTAGAGTTTATCAATCATGCCATTTCAGTTGACTAGAAGACCTATTAAATATACGTTTGCTATGACTATAAACAAGTCGCAGGGACAAAGACTTCAGAGAACAGGATTGTATTTTACGAATTCCAACTTTACTCACGGACAATTGTATGTAGCCTTTTCAAGGGTAACTAAATCAACTAACATGTGTATCATTTAAAGAAAATGAAATGCTTATTCAAAAGGCTGTTTAGTTAAAATTTTCATAGTTTGCACGGGCTCCCTGGTTATTGATAAATATATAAGGGTAATTTCTATAAAAGCCATTCGGATAAAAAGTCGGTCGCAGTTATACGAGCAAATTGGGGTTTCAGTTTAACACGAGTCTTGTGGGTTATCGGTTCCGTAGCAGACAGGTAGGGCCGTAGTCTAGTAAGTTTGCAATGTATCTACAAACATTTATACGGGGAATTTTTGTTTTTTGTTAGAACACGTTTACGCCGAAACAATAACAGCTGTTGACACACTGTCTGTTGGCTTTAAATAGACACAACACTGTCCAGCTGGAGTTGGTTATATCCGGTTGCTGAAATTTAGCGTTATCGTATTCTTCGTGATGATTTGTTAGCCGGAGTCGTTAAAGACAAATATACAGTAGTTGGAAAAACAAGCGACAAAAGTAGGCTACGTGCCACTTATTTTTATCAAACACAATAAATGATTAGTTCACTTGCTGTTGACTTAATTGCAGGTAATTGTGTTAACTGCCACCAATGACTGACATTAAGGCGACATCCTTGTTATAAAGATAAAAGGAAGTAGCAAAGTTAATTACTCGCTGTCTCGCTCGCTTAATGGAAGCGAATTTCCGAAAACTAATTTTCCGAACTCATATTGAAAACGCGAAAACAAAACAGTATCTTAAAACTAATTATTGAAATCCAATTTTTAAAAAGTAGTTAGAATAAAAACTGCGTTCGTATATATTTTTTCTCCAGTCAACATACCCTTTCTCAGAATGTACTATTCGTACAGGCATAAACCTTTAGAAGATTTTTTAACTGGCTTCCGATATTGCAAAACGATTTATCCCGCAGGGGGTGCAGACTAGCTGCACCTATTGAGAGGATTTAGACGTCCCTCGCGGTACCCGAGTCTAACACACACTTACTTTTACAACACTACACTTAAACACTTTACACTCACACTTACATTTAGGGAGGCGATAATAGCCTTAATGTGCTTTTCGCCTTAAAATAACAACAACAACAAAATGCAATACGCTTTTACTTACTGCAATACGCTGCAACTTACTGTTTCTGGAAAATTTTAACATAAGAGACACTTAACAGTCATAAGCAAAACTGCATTATGGATGCGCATGCGCGGCATCACAGATCATAAAATATTTTGTATATTTTACGAAGCTAACTAATTAATCACGAATTGACAATACTATAAAAATGCCACTTTCTGCAAAGGCTACGTGCTTAGAACAATTTCAATATTTACTTAAAAGTCATTAAACTTATACGTTATGTGGCCCTACTGACAGTCCCCTATCCCTGTCGAACAAGCCGGGACAAGCATTTCGAATACCAAACACATGTTTACGACACTGTTTTTACACAAATATATTTGTGATTTCAAAGAGCAGGATTGTATTTACCAAATGCCGTCTTTACTCACGGACAATTGTATGTAGCCTTTTCAAGGGTAACTAAATCAAAATGTTTGTATCCATTAAAGAAAATTAAATACAAAAAGTACAAGAAAATTACATTCTTACATCAAATATCGTTTACAACGAGGTATTGTAATGTCCTGTAAAAATGCTATTAAAAAAACAATTATAGGATTTACACGTCCCTCACGGTACCCGAGTCTTAACACACACTTACACTTACAACACTATACTTACGACTTTAACACTTTACACTCACACTTAATAATAGCCACAATGTGCTTTTCGCCTTAAATTAACAAAAAAAAGCAAACGTATTGCTTTTCGATTTATTTTTTAAACATGTTTTCCTTTCCTTCCAACTACCGCTCTTACCCAACGACTACTCTTAATCATAAAGCTGTGTTTACTTCATAGTGCGACATTTCGCACGCCCACTCTGGTACTTTTAAGTTTTGAAAATCCATTCGTTTTGTACTGGTTCAACGGATTTTCCTGAGCCCAAGTAAGTACAACAATAACCTCCGTGCAACGTTTTAATCAAATCAGTGGAATTGTTCGACTTATAAGCTATGTTATGTGCTATTCTGTTTAGTGGTAAGATGTATACACCGCCTGCAGAGCGGGGTGCAGACTAGCTGCACCTATTGAGTGGATTTATCCCTCGCGGTACCCGAGTCTAACACACATTTACATTTACAACACTACACTAACGACTTTAACACTTTACACTCACACTTACATTTAGGGAGGCGATAATAACCTCAATGTGCTTTTCGCCTTAATATAACAAAAAAAACATCGTAACCTTGAAATCGCTGATCCTGGAAGGGTAACACAGCGCGTGATTTATTTTTAGCACACGAGAGTTGACAGTTTTGGTCCGAATTAGATTAAATGTCGTACGTTTTTGTATGTGCAACGTTAATTTGAAAATGTTAAGTTTTATATGTTAACGCTGATTACGACGGTTATGGTACGATTTTCAAACGAGTTTTTTTGTGGATATTTTTCGCTGCCGTTACGTCAGCAAAACATATGTTTGGCGCGATAATTTTATTGTGGCTTCATAAATATCGTTTTAACACAATTGAACCTACGTGATTGTTTGTGTTGCCATCAACCTTCCCGCCAAAACTGTTGGGAAAATTTTGTATCTGGTATTGTATCAAGAATATTGGATTATTGATGTAAGGGTGGTTGCGTGAAACGCGATTGCAACACATTATCTGGTTTCTTTGGACATAATAGAGCAGACACATTTCTCAATCTTTATTACATTCAATTATTTCTTGTGAAAGTCCAGTTCGGAAACAATCTGCCGGATTTATTGGAATCAATTCGAATGTTTTTCTTAAATTGTTCGTATGTGCAGATTTGATTATATGTCAGTGTGCCGAAATTAAAACAATAAGAAATTTCACTTTGCAGTTTGATTTTTGCAGGCCGCCTCGGTGGCCTAGTTGATAGTGTACTGGGTTTTCACCCCGAGGACCCGGTTTCGATTCCCGGCCAGGGCTTGGCATTTTCGTACGCTATAAATCATACCATTGTCTGCATTAGCTCAAGTTTGCACAGACATTAAAAAAAAAAAAATGATTTTTGCAAAAATTTCCTAGCGATTTCCTTTACCCGAAATTATATGAGGACACCATTCAGCATCTCATAGTAAAGAAAATGCATTTACTTAAAATCAGCAAATAAATGCTACATACTTTTATGTGTACATATTTACCTGCGTCAGCTTTAAAAATAATGCTGTTAATTTTATTTAAACATAACTTTTATTTCACAGCCGTTATTTAGGTATAATAAAATTATTGTTTCAGAAGTTGAAATGCTAAACTATTTTGTACACCACAATTACTTGAACAATTACGTTCCGATTTAAGTTGTAAATATCAAATTAAATAGAATACTTCTGCCGATTATAGTTCGCTGTTAATTGTTTAATAAATATTTATATACATTAAATGATCAAAGTAAACATAGTAAAATCAAACAGGATGACATAGTGCTTGTTTTTATCAATATTTCGCAAGGAAATGTGAATGAAGCCTTTCAGTTTATTTGCAATCAGCCGTCTGCGTTTATCGTAAACTAAATCAATAAAATGTTGATTTCATTAGAATTCAAGCAGTGTTATTGACATTGATAATAAAGCTTCACACTGATACTGACATGTAACAGTATTGTGAATGATAACAGATATACACATTACCGGGATATTTGATGTATTGACAATATTCACGGACAGTTAAAGGTTGATAACTTTGTGAGAAGAAAGAAGTCTGATAGCATTGACAAACATCCAGACAATCAGTTTGATGTAATTGACAAAGCTCCAGTGAAGTTTGATATTGACAAAGCTGCATGCAGTGAAGTTAGTTATCACTTACAAAATCCTTTGCAGCCAAAGATAAACTCGAGACAGGATGTATGAGATTTGGGAAGCTGTAAACATTTTTCACTGACTCTTCCATCCAGCGCTCTCATATCATGGGCCAAGTTCTTGGTGGTTAAAGATTTGATAATGAAAAAACTTCAGACAGCTAGATGTTTGATGCGCCGGCGAACCAAAAGTTTGATATTGACAAAGCTTGATGCAGTTGGAGATTGTTTACCAAGATTCAGCAGTTACTACTTTGATATACTTGACAAGTTCCTGGAAGCCAAAGGTTTGATATCATTGACAAAGCTTGATGCAGTTAGATTAGTTACAAAGATTCAGCAGTTACTGCTTTGGTGTGATTGACAAGTTCCTGGAAGCCAAAGGTTTGATACCATTGACAAAAGTTAATGCAGTTGGAGATTGGTTACAAAGATTCAGCAGTTACTGCTTTGGTGTGATTTGACAAGTTCCTGGAAGCCAAAGGTTTGATACCATTGACAAAAGTTAATGCAGTTGGAGATTGGTTACAAAGATTCAGCAGTTACTGCTTTGGTGTGATTTGACAAGTTCCTGGAAGCCAAAGGTTTGATACCATTGACAAAACTTAATGCAGTTGGAGATTGGTTACAAAGATTCAGCAGTTACTGTTTTGGTGTGATTTAACAAGTTCCTGGAAGCCAAAGGTTTGATACCATTGACAAAACTTAATGCAGTTGGAGATTGGTTACAAAGATTCAGCAGTTACTGTTTTGGTGTGGTTGACAAGTTCCTGGAAGCCAAAGGTTTGATACCATTGACAAAACTTAATGCAGTTGGAGATTGGTTACAAAGATTCAGCAGTTACTGTTTTGGTGTGATTTAACAAGTTCCTGGAAGCCAAAGGTTTGATACCATTGACAAAACTTAATGCAGTTGGAGATTGGTTACAAAGATTCAGCAGTTACTGTTTTGGTGTGATTTAACAAGTTCCTGGAAGCCAAAGGTTTGATACCATTGACAAAACTTAATGCAGTTGGAGATTGGTTACAAAGATTCAGCAGTTACTGTTTTGGTGTGGTTGACAAGTTCCTGGAAGCCAAAGGTTTGATACCATTGACAAAACTTAATGCAGTTGGAGATTGGTTACAAAGATTCAGCAGTTACTGTTTTGGTGTGATTTAACAAGTTCCTGGAAGCCAAAGGTTTGATACCATTAACAAAACTTAATGCAGTTGGAGATTGGTTACAAAGATTCAGCAGTTACTGTTTTGGTGTGGTTGAGAAGTTCCTGGAAGCCAAAGGTTTGATATCATTAACACAGTTCACTTCAGCCAACTGGATTTTTTATCAAACCTAATTCTTTGTACAATAAATAATAAGCGCTTTGGAGTTCCCAGAAGTACTGTGACTTTTCTCTGAAGGTGACGTCGTAGTTACAGGTGCTCATTATCGTATTTGTGTCCAATTTTCTTCTGCCAAATTATACATGTTTTCCTTACCTAACCTAAACTAGTTTTATTAGTGTTATTATTCGTGAAATACGTTATAAAAAAAAATACTTTCAGGTGTATCAGTTACAATGCGGAACCATATCAGTTACTCAGAGGAACGAGTAAATCTATTTATCTGAACGTGTTACGTATGTATAAAATATTTTTCATAAGTTAATTGTTACGTAGTGGTTTTGTTTATCCACGGAATTAAATGTGTGCGGTATATTTTATACTGTAAACATTGTATAGTAAATTGTTTG
This sequence comes from Callitettix versicolor, assembly GCA_022606455.1. Classification (NCBI taxonomy): domain Eukaryota; kingdom Metazoa; phylum Arthropoda; class Insecta; order Hemiptera; family Cercopidae; genus Callitettix; species Callitettix versicolor. Next base: position 24,058,831 of record CM040183.1, on the reverse strand, counting down.
TTAATGACGTATGTATAGCTGACCAAGTTTAAAACGGATACGACCTATGCATAAAGAATAACTAAATATTCCACGAGAAATTACTGTTGAACTTTTATAAGCTTAAAATCCGAATGCATTCTGCCAAAATTTAAACAAATATATTTGAAAGATTTACGGAAGATGAAATGAGTACAAGTGAAGTAAATGAGAGAACAACCCAAGCATTGTTTGAATGGAAAAAAACTTAAGATAACTAATTTTCAAAATAAACATAGTCAAATAGAAAGAAGAACGCATAACTGAAAACAGCAGAAGAAAGAAAATGCCTGCAATAAAAGAATGAGAATGCCGAATGCGGTTTTGTATCGGAACAACGAGCAGCTCACTAACATTTTTAGGAAAAGGAGATTGGCCTTCTTTGGACACCTAACTCGATTACCGGAGAATAGACTTACGAGAAGATTATTGGACTACCAACTGAAGTGTAAAGTTAAGAACAACTGGTTGAAGGAGGTGGAACAGGACTTGGAGGAACTAGGAATAACCAAGGAGCAATTGGCAGGAAGAAGGGAAAAAGCGATCTTAAAAAGTCGGGAAACCCAATTACAGTTTAGGGAAAAACGTCCACGAAACGTAGTATATTCAGAAGAACTCAGACTTCAGAGATCAATAAGATTAAAAAATACTGGGAAAACCGCAGAAAAACCAAAAGACTTAATTAAATTGACTGTGTGTGCTCCAATGTGGGCTATTATATAAAAAAAAGAATGAGAAATACGAGAGGAGGAAATTAAAGGCAAAATAGTTCGTGGAATTTTATAAAGTGTTATTAATATTGAGGTCTGGCAAACAGCTAGACGTTATTCCTACTAGATGATGTTTCTGACTAGTTAGAAACAAATGTTATTAAATTTGCTTGTTTGATTAAACAATATAAGAGTTTTAAGTTCGACACCCGTCAAGAGTGTACATATTTAAACAAGTAAATACAGAAATATTCTTGTATTAATTCCATTTTTTTAATTACAAATCTTAATTATGCTTTAATTAAAACTACTGTATTTACAGTTTGTAAAGTATTCCATCTCTAATATCGAATTTATCAATCGAACCGTAAAGCTCTAAGTTATACGTGTTCAGCGTTGTTCCGTAAGTTTTTATTTTTCTCCAGTATATTTTTCGTTGTTAAGTTGGCAATTCAAAAAAATGTTTTCGTTTCGAAATATGTATTTGGAGGGACTTATCGAGATCAAACGCAGATCGGTGTAGACTCGCCTGGGCATGAAATCGTTTGGCTGGGAGTACACTAATTGAGAACACTTTAACTAAAATTAAATTAATGCCTGCTTTAGAATTAAGTAAAGCGGAAATTCTGTGTAAGCCTGCTAACGCAGCGTGTTTATTTAAGTGCGGAACGGTTCAGAGGGTTAAGTCTGCGAAATTCCGGTCACATTGTCACAAATAGGCGACGTCAAAGTAGACGCACACGTATCGAGTGACCATTCACGAAAAATCTTAAAATGAGCTTAAAATGCGCGTGAATGTGTGTGCGTGCATGCGCGCGCGTATGTGTGTGTGTGTATGTGTACGTGTACCTGTGTGTATGTGTGTATGTGTCTGTATGTGTATCTGTGTTTTTATGTGTGTGTGTGTGTGTGTGTGTGTTTGTGTATCTGTGTGTGTATGTGTGTGCCTGTGTGTGTGTGTGTGTGTGTGTGTGTGTACGTGCGTGCGCGCGTATGTGTGTATGTGTATCTGTGTGTGTATGCGTGTGTGTGTGTGTGTGTGTGTGTGTGTGTGTGTGTGTGTGTGTGTGTGTGTGTGTGTGTGTGTGTGTGTGTGTGTGTGTGTGTGCGCGCGCGCGCGCGTGTGCGTGTGTGTGATTATATTTATTAAACAAAATCCCCGTACCGAATCATAAAAAATACATATTTTGAAAACCTAATTCATTATCTTATACTTAAATTTGAAAATTCCATTGACAATATATAAAGAAAATCTAAAAGCAGGTTTTAATGAGCTGATCGTAATGGTGAAATAAGATTTTCCAAATAAAGGTGTAAGATAAAAAAAATATTGTGGTATTCTAATTTATTGTTCCTTTGAATCGTGTCAACGAAACAGTTGCGGACGCCAATTATAATTAATAACTAATATTAACGGATGCAAATTTTAATATCGAATAATGCAAAATGTTGGTAATAACAAGACATCAGCAATTACATTCATGGATTTATCAAAACTTAGGCCCAATAAAGAATGACCTTGAATCTGAAATGACGCGAGAGCTAGATAAACACTGCCATGACCCTGTAGTAATCACTGCCATGCCGCTTATCCAAGAACACAATCAAAACACGGTGACGTCCCTCGCAGTTAAGAACAATGGAAAGGAAATTATTGAGGTTATTGTCCAGTTATTAAGGAATTTTTAATTGAAGCGGCCGTCGTAGTAAGGCCCAGTAACGAGCGCAGATGCTGACCTTTAGATCACGTTTTGAGGGGGTCGTAAAAATGTTTACCAAACTTTCCGCAAAAATCGATCACCCGGCAAAATCTGAACATCCGTGTTAAAATGGCGGCCATTCAAAATAGTAAACAAAACGTCTTACTGTTTTTTCTAATTCATTTCACAATTATAATCAACGTCCAAATCTGCATCACTAGTTCAAAAAACAGTAAACTTCGCAGTAAATTCTTATTTGTTTGGTCATCGCTCTACGATAACGCTCGGACGCGCTAGTGAACATTTCCGTCGATTTAACCGATAACCGTAATATTTAGTTGTTATTGGATCAACTTTATTGGAAATTTTACACTTCTTTCTCCATGAAGCGGTCAAAATAGGTCTTGCCGTTCAGCCAGTATTATGGGAAACAGCCAACAACTGCAATCGTCATCGTTAAACCACAGAACGCCATCATGAAACGAAAGTGTACACTTACATTGTTTGGGTTTTATACAAGGTATTTTCGTACCAAATTTCAAAACAGTATGTGAATGCATTTCGCCGAAATTGCGTACACTCGTCATGGTTGAATCAGAGACCGCCATTTTGAAACGGAAGTGAACGGGAAAAAATGTAGACTTACATCGTTTGGGCTTTATACAAGGTATTTTCGTACCAAATTTCAAAACAGTATGTGAATGCGTTTCGCCGAAATTGCGTACACTCGTTATGGTTGAATCAGAGACCGCCATTTTGAAACGGAAGTGAATCGGAAAAAATCTTACACACGGGTAGCTTGGGCTTTTTACAAAGCGCTTCCTTGCCAAATTTCAAAACAATCGGTCAGTGCGTTTGAGCAAAACAGCATACACTTGTCATTGTTGAATCAGAGGCCGTAATCTTAAAGTTAAAGTGAATTGGAAGAAATCTTACGTATATATAGTTTGGAGTTTATACAAAGTACCTTGGCACCAAATTTCGAAACAGTCGGTTAACGCGTTTGGTCAAAACAAATACAGAACCAAACGTCGAACGGTCGAGACCTCACTTCGCTCGCTTAATTATAGTTTTAAATTATGAAAATTCCATTAAAAATTTAAAATGCGTATTTATGTATATTTAAAGTTTAATTACGATAATTGTAACAAAATAAAAATTCCAATATCGTTAGTTTTTGAGAACGGGTTTTTATCTTGCGTGCTGTTAAACTCTTGCCCAACAAAACATTGGGATCTAGATATAAGGACCGATGCACATTTCATTATGTGGGCCTAGTTTCTGTTTGCAGTGAATATTCAGTAAGAATCCGCTATCTGTACATACTTGTCTTTGCATACACCGAACTCATATTAAAACAAGTTACAAAAATATAAGCTGAGCTATGTGTTTGTTATTGCAAAACGTTTCAAGGTCATCAAGTCAACTAAGTTCTATTCATATTTTATTTTAATAATGTGTTTCGGCTTCAGTTGGAACATTTCGTATTTGAACGCGTAATAAAAGCTGTGTCATTTCTTCAACTTAAAATCAAACTTGCCAGTTTTGTGAAAGCTGTCTTGTTGATGGACGTATTTTATTATTTATAAATACTGCTTTACTGATTTCCATACAATGCGACAGATCTCTGTCAAGGACGTTTGGTTAAGTCGTTTTTTCGCCTCAACTAAATTGGTCATTATTACTCATTAGCGATTTTCCGTTGGGAAATGGGCTATTGGATGGGCCATCACGGTAAAACCCAAACATATATATATATATATATATATATATATATATATATATATATATATATATATATAATGACGCAGAAATAGACTCAACAGACGTTGAAGACAGGAACGCATACAGGAGAAAGATGCTCGGTTGGAAGGTCCCAGAGAATGAAATCCCAAAGAGAGCAGGGGTAAAATGGACGGAGGAGCGGAAGAGGATCCATGGGGACAGGATGAGGGAGTTGTGGAGGATTAGAAGGAACAAGACATGAGTCGGAGTGCTTTGCGTGATCCAACAGGGTCTATACGAAGATAATAATAATAATAATATATATATATATATATATATATATATATATATATATATATATTATTAACAGAAGATGGATACAGGTTGCACTCCCGGAAGACCACAGAGAAGATATCGAACCTGGCAGCAGATATCAGAAGAAGGAGGCTTCGGTTCTATGGACACATCAATAGACTCCCAACAACGAGACTTGCCAACAGAATCCTTAAGTATATACAAGGTGTCAAATCAACAACGTCGTGGATCGCACAAGTCAGAATAGACCTACATGACGCAGGAATAGACTCAACAGATGTTGAAGACAGGCGTGCATACAGGAGAAAGATGCTCGGTTGGAAGGTCCCAGAGAATGAAATCCCAAAGAGAGCAGGGGTAAAATGGACGGAGGAGCGGAAGAGGATCCATGGGGACAGGATGAGGGAGGTGTGGAGGATTAGAAGAAACAAGACATGAGTCTGAGTGCTTTGCGTGATCCAACAGGGTTTATACGCAGATAATAATAATATTAATATATATATATATATATATATATATATATATATATATATATATATATATTAGCACTCTCACTTTCTCAAATTTCAGCCCGATTTGATTCAAATTGGACACAAAAATGCATTTCGGTAATAACCAATTCTTTACGTAGTAAAGATGAATTGTGATGGATAAGTCAGAATTTAAGAAAATAGCGAGAAAAATTTGTATGGAAATTCGCTTTTATCGCATCTGCAAGACAGTTGCGTGCGTGATTATTTTGTTAAATACAGTATAAATATATGTACTTAAGAAATAACATTTATTTACAACGTAACTGTAAATTTATGTTTTATCTTTTATCGCTAAAATCGTAGCCAATAATATTCTAATAATAATTAATTTAAAACCTAATGCTGGTTATTTGTTTTTTTATTAAGGTCCGTATGCAGCCTATGTATTTTAGCGCGATCACCTTTCTTCCTCTAGCGTTTATACGGTAAATCGTAAATGTAGTAGTTGATTATTTTCAAAAGGACCAAGCTTCAATTTAACGGTTACATTTATTTTTAGTTTGGAAATAGAAATGTGGAATGGAAAATGTCCAAATTAAAAAAAAAAAAAAAAAAAATAGTAACTTTAACTTAGTAAACTTTAATTGGTTTTATCATTTGTTATCCTAAATCCATAGGAAAAATATTCTACATAGACATATTTCAAATTCATTAAAACGTGCAATGCAGTGCCATTAAATGTAAACGGACTAGAAATACAATCGCCATTATAAAAACGTGCTCAATATCAGCGGCTAAAGTCCAAGTGATTGCACTTACTGCCGCTAAAAACGCTGCAAGTTGTAAGGACAGTGGTGGAGACGTTTTGTGAAAATAGACAGTACTATTATCTGTTTAAATTTGTTTAATCACTCTGCCGCAAGATGCCACCGCAAGCACTCACCTCTCATAAGGGTTATCAATGATTCTATTCATCGTCACAATGTTATTTCAATTTATTCTGTCTTATATTCCCTAAAAATATGCTTTAGGAACTTCTGACGTATCACTTTCATAACATTTTTCTAAACTAATACAATAAATTACCTTTTCTCACGTGAGAATTAAAAGCTAGTCGGTGTTACTTGTCCCCCTCACAAGTAGGTTGTATCAGGTAATTTGTTAGCGAAATTCTATTTGTAAAACACCTATTGAAACTTCCATCTCTTTTTTTAAATGGTCGTTTGAAATTTATACCTGCACAAATATGTGTACTCACGTAGACACGTATTTGTGCTAGCGTTTGCAATTTAGGGCCAATTGTGATTCAAACTTGACATTTCAAAAAAATTTGTTCTCACACGATTTTAAAAAATTTTATTTTACCATCGTGCGTTAAAATCTGCATAAATTAGCATTTATATTTTTACAAATTCTTTTGAAAAAGTCAGAATTCATTTTCAGTTCAATTTAAAATCATTACATAATCACGTTTTAATGATATCAGTAACGAAAGTGTTAAACATTTCGTGATATTATTAGTGACTTTTTGGAAATTCGTTTATTTATTTATTTTTAATTTTAAGGCGAAAAGCACATTGAGGCTATTATCGCCTCCCTAAATGTAAGTGTGAGTGTAAAGTGTTAAAGTCGTAGGTGTGTTGTAAGTGTAAGTGTGTGTTAGACTCGGGTACCGCGAGGGACGTCTAAATCCTCTCAATAGGTGCAGCTAGTCTGCACCCCCTGCGGGGTGTCGGAAATTCGGTTCATTCGCAATGAGTATCAGTTTTATTGTGATAACAAAGTTTTCAATACTCTAATTGAAATTACTTATTGAAATTTAATGTTGAAATTTTTCAGAACGTTTTGGTTCACAAATCGTTTGCAGTGCTAATCGAAACACATTTAAATTGTGTTAATGTGAAAACGGCCTGTACTCGAACAAAAACCCGATGGACCTATTCATCAGCCTGTAGGCCAGTGCCACTGTAATACATTAGTTTCCTGTGTTCAGGAGGGTTTACAGTGCGGTTCCCTTTGTTTAGCGCTGGATGTAGCCCAATTTCCGATTTGCTAATTGCGATTAGTTATCTTGAATTGCTTTCGATGTAGTGTGTATCGATAATATAGCCTGTAGTGAACTGTATTCAGATTCAAATAAATAACTCAACAGCTGCATTAGTCCAAAGCTGTATGCTTTTTCAGCTACGATTATACCGTTTTGTGTTTGTGTTGGCTGAGTGATTGCCAAAAACGTAATGTTTTATTCAAAGGCAGCTTTTTAGTAAATTTCTGTTTGAAAATAAGTTACTGAATTAAACTGAGATCGTAAAACGTACTCAATTACTTCAAAATGTTTTACTGATCGTTACAAACGATTTAAATTTAACCAACAGTATTTTTATCAAACTGCGGTCAGATTTCGTTTTTCCAAAGACGAAAAGATACACAACAGCTGGCAAGTACTCAACCGAATGGTTGAGCTAGTCAGAAACTAAGAAGCAAGTGGCGTGTGACCAACATTAGAGGAAAAAGGAGTCATAATTTTGAACGGTCTAAACAAATATAAACCAGGAAAATCAACAAATCACAAAGACGAAAAGACACACAATATCTGGTAAATACCAAACTAAATGGTGGAAGTGAGCTAGGCAGAAACTAAGATGCAAATGACTATGTGGCCATGATTAGAGGAGAAAGGAGGCATAACTCTGAACGGTGTAAACATATAAACCAGTAAATTCTTCAAGTCACAAAGACGAAAAGACACACAATAGCTGGCAAGTACCCAACCGAATGGTAGATGTGAGCTAGTCGAACTGAGAAGCAAGTGACTGTGTGACCATGATTAGAGGAGAAAGGAGGCATAACTCTGAACGGCCTAAACATATAAACCAGTAAATTCTTCAAGTCACAAAGACGAAAAGACACACAATAGCTGGCAACTACTCTACCGAATGGTAGATGTGAGCTAGTCAAACTGAGAAGCAAGTGACTGTGTGACCAACATTAGAGGAGAAAGGAGGCATAACTCTGAACGGTGTAAACATATAAACCAGGACAATCAACAAGTCACAAAGACGAAAAGACACATACTAGCTGGCAAGTACCCAACCGAATGGTAGATGTGAGCTAGTCAAACTGAGAAGCAAGTGACTGTGTGACCAACATTAGAGGAGAAAGGAGGCATAACTCTGAACGGCCTAAATATGTAAACCAGTAAATTCTTCAAGTCACAAAGACGAAAAGACACACAATAGCTGGCAACTACTCAACCGAATGGTAGATGTGAGCTAGTCAAACTGAGATGCAAGTGACTGTGTGACCAACATTAGAGGAGAAAGGAGGCATAACTCTGAACGGTCTAAACATATAAACCAGTAAATTCTTCAAGTCACAAAGATGAAAAGACACACAATAGCTGGCAAGTACTCAACCGAATGGTAGATGTGAGCTAGTCAAACTGAGAAGCTAGTGACTGTGTGACCAACATTAGAGGAGAAAGGAGGCATAACTCTGAACGGTGTAAACATATAAACCAGGAAAATCAACAAGTCACAAAGACGAAAAGACACACAGTAGCTGGCAAGTACCCAACCGAATGGTAGATGTGAGCTAGTCAAACTGAGAAGCTAGTGACTGTGTGACCAACATTAGAGGAGAAAGGAGGCATAACTCTGAACGGTGTAAACATATAAACCAGGAAAATCAACAAGTCACAAAGACGAAAAGACACACAATAGCTGGCAAGTACCCAACCGAATGGTAGATGTGAGCTAGTCAAACTGAGAAGCTAGTGACTGTGTGACCTACATTAGAAGAGAAAGGAGGCATAACTCTGAACGGTGTAAACATATAAACCAGGAAAATCAACAAGTCACAAAGACGAAAAGACACACAATAGCTGGCAAGTACCCAACCGAATAGTAGATGTGAGCTAGTCAAACTGAGAAGCAAGTGACTGTGTGACCAACATTAGAGGAGAAAGGAGGCATAACTCTGAACGGTGTAAACATATAAACCAGGAAAATCAACAAGTCACAAAGACGAAAAGACACACAATAGCTGGCAAGTACCCAACCGAATGGTAGATGTGAGCTAGTCAAACTGAGAAGCTAGTGACTGTGTGACCAACATTAGAAGAGAAAGGAGGCATAACTCTGAACGGTGTAAACATATAAACCAGGAAAATCAACAAGTCACAAAGACGAAAAGACACACAATAGCTGGCAAGTACCCAACCGAATGGTAGATGTGAGCTAGTCAAACTGAGAAGCTAGTGACTGTGTGACCTACATTAGAAGAGAAAGGAGGCATAACTCTGAACGGTGTAAACATATAAACCAGGAAAATCAACAAGTCACAAAGACGAAAAGACACACAATAGCTGGCAAGTACCCAACCGAATAGTAGATGTGAGCTAGTCAAACTGAGAAGCAAGTGACTGTGTGACCAACATTGGAGGAGAAAGGAGACCTAACTCTGAACAGTGTAAACATATAAACCAGTAAATTCTTCAAGTCACAAAGACGAAAAAACACACAACAGCTGGCAAGTACCCAACCGAATGGTAGATGTGAGCTAGTCAAACTGAGAAGCAAGTGACTGTGTGACCAACATTGGAGGAGAAAGGAGACCTAACTCTGAACGGTGTAAACATATAAACCAGGAAAATCAAATCACAAAGACGAAAAGACACACAATAGCTGATAAATACCAAACTAAACGGTGGAAGTGAGCTAGGCAGAAACTAAGAAGCAAGTGACTATGTGGCCATGATTACAGGAGAAACGCCTAATCAGTTTGGAGCTATGGAAAAAATCGGTAAGTTTCTAAAATTCGATTCATGAGATTGTAGTACAATTTTTGGAATATATTTAGGTTTATATGCTTTCACATCTGTGTAGAAAGTTTGAAATAAAAAAGTTACATTATTGCAACATAGCCACCGGACCACATATTTAAGTAATTAGGATTATGACCTATTCTTCCCGTCAGTGGTCTTATCTACTCACCTCGTAAAGGCTACCCGGTTTCGAAACTCTATCGTTTCATCTTCAGGCCGTGATAAAAATGTTAAATCCCTCTGTCGAGGTCGTTACAAAGTCAAACAAAACATTAAAAACATACGTCACAAACACTGAGCACAATTACACGATTAAAATATGAACGATGAAATTTGGTTTGGCCAAACGATACTTGTGATTCGTATGTCGTTACATTCCGGACGTAAAAAAGTTACGTTTCACAAAGCGTAACGCAGTCGTTTTTGTGTCGTTTATTTTTTTTTCGGTTTACTCTAGAATCAAACATTTTTTAAAATCAAATTTGTTGCACTCATTTTATTTGTCAATTTTCATATGTGAGCAAAATTTCAAGAACGTAATTGGAGAAATGGGACTGATTTTCCTGTTTTTCTCGAACTTTTTGTGAACTCAGTAATTGAAGGTTGAAAATTGAGTAATTTTTTCGCAACACGTATTCGATTTGTATAAAACACTTTGCGACCTAGTTGCTTGAAATTGTAAATCAAATTACATTTTTTATCGCATTCGATAACTTTTGAGTCTACACTCGTAAAATAACATTGATAGATTTCCTTCAGCAAACCGGAAGTCATGAATGTAATAACAGTTGCGGGGAGTCAGTGTTTTAATTTATGATAGTGTGACATGAAATACATAAATATACCGCTAAAAATAATGCAATAATACATAATACGGTATTCATGATACATATTGACACATTGATTTATAGCTTGCAGAACGTATTACATGGGATAGGCCAGTACTCGTGCCTCTCTGCTATATCATTGCAAAATTAGCTATTTATGCTACTATCACGGGAAGGCCCACACTTACCTTGAAATAACCGCAGATAACCTTTAGATTCCTTTTTTATGAGTCGTTACAAATACAAAGTGTATGAGTGTTTTAACACTAACTTTCGTAATTTTTGTCCGATTTTATTCAAACTTGGCACAAACATCTACTTCGGTAATAGTTTGTAAAATTTGTTACGTTGCGAAATCCGTTAAACCGTTTCAAAATGGTGGGCATTGCGTTATTAAAACAAATCTGATTTCACCGTCTTAATCAGCGTCAAGAGCTTTTTAAATTAGCGTGTTTTACAGCCAATTGAAACATTCAAATTGCAATGAAAATAAACACCGACCTTTGTCCGAAAAATGCAATATAATTTTTTTTTTTTAACGTCCTACTATTGTGCACACTTGGGCTAATGCAGACGATGGGATGATTTATAGCGTACGAAAATGCCAAGCCCTCGCCGGGAATCGAACCCGGGTCCTCGGGGTGAAAGCCTAGTACGCTATCCACTAGGCCACCGAGGCGGCTAATGCAATATAATATAAAAGTTGTAAGTAGTATAATCGGGTTGTTAAAGTGAATATTTGGAAATCTCAGCATTTTACTGAATTTCGTTTGGAAAAATGAGCTATTGGAACAGTCATTATGATAAAATCCACATCCCGGACCTTGAAAAGAGCACCGATCCTGACCTCTAGAGTACTTGTAGAGGGAGGAGTCGTGTTAAAATGTGTGTGTGTGTGTGTGTGTGTGTGTGTGTGTGTGTGTGTGTGTGTGTGTGTGTGTGTGTGTGTGTGCGTGAACAATCGTAATTGTGGCCTCATCTGTTGAAAACGTGACAGAAACATTAATTTTGGTGACAGTTTTTAGAGGTTCGTTAACCAGCAAAATTCACACCAACAGTTCCAAAATGGCTGCTATTTTAAAATATTGAAACAAATCATAACCTTTTTTTTATCTTGAATTGTTTCGAAAATCGGATTTCACCTTCGCAATAAGCGCTGAAAACCGTATAAATTGATATTTTGAATTTTTAAAATCCTTCTAAGAAATTTGTTGACGTTGGTCATGGTTTATTTTCGTATTTTCAAGTGATTTGAAAGATAAAGGGCTGATATATAGAGGATTCTAATGCTGGTAATGATGATGGAACAAAAAGGGTAAGATAAAAATATTTTTGGAATTCGCTTCTATGACGTCAACGAGGTAGGGTCAGCGCTCATTTGAAGGTCTTGGTATAACAGCCGATAGTAAATCAAATAAAATTAATGTGTTTTATTTGTGTTCAGACGTAATAGTCGATGCAGGTTTACAGTTCTTCCAATGTTATTAAGAAATATTGATGGCGGTGCAACAACAATCGCGTACCTTTGTGTTTTAATGTAAAACATCATTTCCTGTTTCCCCAGCTACTTTTAGAATCGGCTGTTTGTTTATTTTAACAAAATGAAGCAGTTACCGTTATATACAGTATATTGGAGTATTTATCGCGTGTGTGATGTTGTGTATATTACTTTGTTTAGAAACATTTTAGTGGAACAGGTGGAGTGTTCTCTTGTTTATATACAGTGCTTTGTGTATACAAGACATCTGATGGTCAAATAATTGAGATAGATATGCCGTGTGTCCAATAATATAGATAGGTTGATTAGATTATTGGAATGTACTTAAGTAATAGCTGCTGGGAGCCGCCTCGGTGGTCTAGTGGATAGCTTTCACCCCGAGGACCCCGGTTCGATTCCCGGCGAGGGCTTGGCATTTTCGTACGCTATAAATCATCCCATCGTCTGCATTAGCCCAAGTGTGCAAAAAAAAAGTAGCTGCTGGGAGGTGTCCCGTTGACGTGATGAAAGCAAATTTTTAAAAAAATGCCTTCATTAAATGCTGCTCGAAGTGATAGTCTTCAGTGATGTTCTGAAGTAACTACGCTTATCGCGGGGTATGGGTGTATGTTTTGCACGGGGAAAAAATCAGTTTGCCGTCACGGAACGCTCGTACACATTTACGCGCAGTCTAGTGAACATTATTATATTTTGTTTAATGATTAATAAAATGTATTTTTGAAGCGAAAATTTGTATGGTCGCGTTTGACAAAATATAGGTATAAACTTTTTTTTCGCGTCATGCTTGAATCCGAAATGCATACCTCACAGAATATATTGTTCTTGTATATATATATATATATATATATATATATATATATATATACTTGCCAACAGTATATATTTCTGTATATATATATATATATATATATACTTGCCAACAGTATATATTTCTGTATATATATATATATATATATATATATATATATATATATATATATATATATATATATACTTGCCAACAGAATCCTTAAGTATATACAAGGTGTCAAATCAACAACGTCGTGGATCGCGCAAGTCAGAATAGACCTACATGACGCAGAAATAGACACAACTGACATTGAAAACAGGAACGCATACAGGAGAAAGATGCTCGGTTGGAAAGTCGCAGAGAATGAAATCCCAAATAGAGCAGGGGTAAAATGGACGGAGGAGCGGAAGAGGATCCATGGGGACAGGATGAGAGAGGTGTGGAGGATTAGAAGGAGCAAGACATGAGTCGGAGTGCTTTGCGTGATCCAACAGGGTCTATACGCAGATAATAATAATAATAATATATATATATATATATATATATATATATATATATATATATATATATATATATGGACTTGAAGTAACTACATCTAAACAGCTGATTTCGCACAATAGCTTCAACATAATTTCAAACGAGGTTTAATTTATTGTTCTTGTTAATTTACAAAATGTGTATTTTCGAAATGTGTGAAGTTAAATTATTTAATGTATATGACCTATACCAATTTTTGATTGCCAGACTTACAAATATTATATTTATTATTATACTTAGACAGTATAGCTGTCATAAGTAGGGTTATAAACTTATAAAGTCCCTTATATAGCCTAAGAGACTCAAATTCATAGTCTGTGACAGTTTCAGTTAATTTTAAGTTGTGTACCTACACACACACACACACACACACACACACACACACACACACACACACACACACACACACACACACACACACACACACACACACACACACACACACACACACACACACACACACACACACACACACACACACACACACACACACACACACACACACACACACACACACACACACACACACACACACACACACACACACACACACACACGCGCGCGCGCGAAATTTAATATGAAAATAATATTCAAGAGCTGCCCGTCCCTGCATGCATCTAAATGTCTATAAACATAATTAAATCATAAAAATTTAATTTTACTGTTTTATTCAGTTGTTGACAAATAAAATAACTACGTAGATAACACGCTTTAAAAATAAATTTACATTTTAAAACCTGTTAATATAGGAAGTGGAATGTAATAGGAAATGTATCGCTGTGGGAAGGTCATTTAAAATGTTTTAATAAAACAACATGAAATTATTCGTTTTTAAAATAATATACGTCAATATTGTTCAATCATACTGACAAAAATATGGCCGACATTTGTATATGACATGAACCGTAGGCTACGTTTTAATTTCGCAACAAATGCACAAAGATTCACTCCTGCTGTTCACAGTAAGCTATCTTTACAATTAATCATCGTCTCCTCGCATCCAGTACAGCAGATGTTACCATTGTTTATTTACAATTTATTGTTAAAAGCTTCTGTGGCCGTGTATTACTCAACTCGTCCTGTCCCGTAACCAGACAAAGATGTGATTCAGCTTTTGTGTCCGACTGTACACACTAGGAATCACTAAGACTTTCTGAAAGTACACATTCAACATTAACATTAATTAGTTTTGTGTATTTGTAAATTATTATATGGAATTTTGTTCAAATTGGACAATACAAATAACATATCGTTATTTTGAATTTTCATTGCACCTTTGTGTTTGAATTTTCGTTACAAAATATCATTTGAATTTTAATTTCCACTGCAAAATACACTTGTTATTTGAATTACTATTGCAAAATAGCATTTTTATTTGAATTTCCATTACAAAATATCATTTGAATTTCCATTGCAAAATATCATTTCTATTTGAATTACTATTGCAAAATATAACTTGGATTTGAATTACTATGGCAAAATATCACTTTAATTTGAATTTCGATTGCAAAATATCATTTGAATTTGAATTTCCATTGCAAAAATACAATTTGAATTTTCATAGAAAAATACCATTTTTATTTAAATTACTATTGTAAAATATCATTTTTATTTGAATTTCCATTGCAAAATACCGTTTTAATTTAAATTTCCATTGCAAAATACCGTTTGAATTTGAATTTCCATTGAAATTCAATTGTCATTTGGATTTCCATTGCAAAATACAATTTCTATTTGAATTACTATTGCAAAATATAACTTGTATTTGAATTACTATTGCAAAAAACACTTTAATTTGAATTTCGATTGCAAAATATCATTTGAATTTGAATTTCCATTGCAAAAATACAATTTGAATTTTCGTAGCAAAATACCATTTTTATTTGAATTACTATTGCAAAATATAATTTTTATTTGAATTTCCATTGCAAAATACCGTTTGAATTTAAATTTCCATTGCAATGGATCTTCCACATTCAGAACACTTTTTGAACAGTATTTAAACATTACTTATTTATGTTTATTGTACAAATTAATTGTATAAATTGTTAATTTTTATAAAAACTAAAGGGTAAATCTATAAAATATAAACATACATTTGAATTATGTCATTGTAAAATGCGTATTTCGTTGTTTTAAAAAAAAATATTTTAATGTTTAATTTTATGTTTGTTTCAGGTGAGTGGTGTTGCATTACATTTATGCAGCGGGAGCAGTAACAGTAAGCTAATACAATTATATTAATGTACATCCACCCTCCCCATTGTATCATCGTGACGTTTTATTACTGGCATATCTTTGCGTTATATTTTTTTATCTTCTGGTTTCACATTGTTCGCACTCTGCCCACTCGAATTTATTATCTCTTGATAAAATATTCTTTATTCCTCCATCTCGCTTGTTCCTCTTTTTACTAAATAAACTGAACACTTTTTTGTACCGAAGTATGCTTAAATAGTTTTACAAATTATTTGCTATAAATATTGAATTTTAAAGTTCCAACTTATTACCCAAATATGAAGATATCGTATCTAGTGTAACCAGTTCTGAAGGCAGTACACGCGTGCGTGGTCCAACGTGGTTAAAATGGATTCCGGATTTACTTAAGCTCGCAAATAAATATCGTCAGTTTTACAAATTTGGCGATTCGACTAACTTAAACGTAGAAAAACTGTTTTAGTGACATTAAATAATATTATTCGGTTATTGTGTCAAAAAATTAATCCTTTTGTACGTTTTATAACAACATTTATAAGATTATAGTCCAAGAAAGTTGCATGCCGGCCGATAAGTGCCGTCATAATTACTACTGCTGATAAGGGCACACAATTCAGCTGTTAACATTTGTCATTCTGCTGAAATGCGTAGGTGTTAAAGACTGAGCTGCATGCTGTATTTCACTATCCATATATCCATATATGATTTGCAATTTCTCATTATTATTCTTTTGTTGTTACGTTTTAAAATACAGTAGCCTACTTATACTGCGCTATGCTTCATGTTTTTTTGTATAGAAACAGTCCATTACTAAATATGTAATGACTTAAATAAAATATAATACACAAGTGCAACGACAATCCTTTACGTTTTTTTGCTAATATTTAAAATTTATTTTTTATAACGTTCTTGGTTTCTTCAAAAATGTTCACTATAAACTTTTTTACCTTCAATAAAACCTTTCCCAATTAATATCGTACTATTGTTGTTATTGTTATTTTATTATTGTTTTATTATTGTTTTATATGTAAATTTTATCATTGTTTCATTATTTTTTTGTATGATGTTAATTATGCGATAAGTACAAGTCGAAAGTCTTGTATTCCTCTTGTTAAATGAAAAAGTCATTAAAACTAAAAGTGATAAATTATTTGTTTATTGTCGTAATAGAAATTGGCAGACGTGGAATTACGTAATATCAATTAACATATTGTAATTTGACCTTGAAAGAAATGTAAGCCTTCTTAGCTGTTATTGGGTAGAAATACTTGGGTTCGAAAGGAATATTTCAGTTGTGGTTGTTTTGTAAAAAAATACGGGTTTGTTTTTAAAAACAAATCAATGACTTTTCGGTACATCTTTGAAAAAACAAACATCCTTTCTATTTAACGAATTTAATTGCAAAATCAGCTTTGAAGTGGCAATTAAACAAACCCTCCTTTGACTCGCAACCTTGAAATGAACGCCGATTCTGACCTCTAGATCACATTTTAGGAGCGACAAAAATCGGAAAATCGGATCAAATTTGAAGTAAAAGAAGTACAGTATGGTAGTAAATAAAAAAAAATTGTTGTGTTGGGACTAAGCGTGTTACGAGTGAATAATTGTTATTAACCCTTTTTTACACCGATTCAAAAACTGTGTAAAAGTTTTACACCCATTTGCTTTAGAAAAGTCAATGTCAGGAAAACTTTGTTGTAATATTTGCTTTGTTAAATAGAAATTTTCTTTGGCATTTTGTTGAAACCATAACCGATCGGAAATTATAGTTTGCATGTTATATTATAGCCCATGTATTTTTTTAAAATTTGTTATTGAATCCTTGTAACTAGTCTGATCTGAGTAGCTTCTGAAGAATTTCCTAAAAGCTTCTTATAATTTCTTCTCGGTCAGCGATCCTGTAAATTGTTCTATTAAATTATCTTTCAAATTTGTCTGCCTACCTTTACCTTTCTACTTGTCCTTGATCACTAGTCTTTTGGTATTTTCTGATTACTTACTTCATTTATATTTCCAAATTTAGGTTGATAACTTGGAGAGGATTTAGACGTCCCTCGCGGTACTCGAATCTAACACATACTTACACTTACACTACTACACTTACGACTTTAAAACTTTATACTCGCACTTACATTTAGGTAGGCGATAGTAGCCTCAATGTGCTTTTCACCTTAAAATAACAAACAAACAAAACACTAATGCCTTAATATTTATAAAACATTTATCGGTAGCTTCTGAAGAATCTCCTAAAACATTTTTGATATTTTCTTCTCGGACAGCATGCACAGGATCCAGTAAATAATGTTCTAGTAAGTTTTCTTTCAATGCTTTTTGCCTTTTTCGAAATTCTTTTTGTCTTTGAGTATTAATTTTTAATGCTTTTGACATGTAGAATTTTTTGTGTAGCTGTAGTACTACATTGAGAATCCGGTTGAATTTGTATTTTTTTCAATTCATCTCTCAGTTCTTGCCTTTCATGAAAGCTGTACGTATTTCAAAAACACCACGACTTTTTTTGCCGTCTGTGCGTTAAGTCCGTCTCTTGAACAATTGTCTACACCTAAACTTTCATTTGGTCTCTTTTTTGGAACTTTTATCCATTTTCTAAAATTTTAAAATCGATTCAAGCCCTTTTCACAACGTAAAATTGTTTTTTATAACCTATAAATTACACAAACACGTTCTACATAGAATCTGTAATAAAACACTTTCTATAAGTGTATAGTTTCTTTTATTATTAACAAAATTTATAGGTAATAATAATGTTTAACTTATTTTATTCATTTTAACATTTTAAACTTTTACTGTTACCATTATTTTATTTAATATTTGTTCTATTCTCGCCTTTCAGTATTCGAACTAAGTAGTCTATCTATGGTCAAGTCGCTTAATTTTGTAATACTTATTATTGCTACTCACTGACTGGCATCTCTGTGATAACCAGCTGTTTCACGAATTCTACTCTATTTCCTTCCGTTACTCCCAACTCGATTTCACTGCATTATAAAATTTGCCATGGCGTAAAGATTCACTTCAGAAACGAAAATAAACTACACCGCTTTCATGTTTCGTTTTCCTCAATTTTAAATTTATTTCTTTTACAGTTGGCAATACCGTCTTGAGTTACGGGTATTCATACAGTGTATAACGAATATTTTGACAAATTAGTATGATTTTTGGCTTTCAGAATCGGGTTTTTGGACTAAAAAAACCTAATGAGAAAGTTTGTGCATTCTTATTGTACTTTATTGCACTTTGAAATAGTTGTTCGCGTATTGTTATCTGAAATTAACGCCAACCAATTCTGTGTAAATGTCTCTAGGTTTTTTAAAAATACTTTTTATAAATTACAAATTCAAACAGAGCCACTAGGCAGGGGTTACAGTTGATCGACTTACAATGGATTTAAGCCCGTGCTTAGTACACTTACCCTAATTAACCCCCAAGTGACTAAAGCCTAAGTTCAGTGGCTCTCGTTCTGTTATAGTACTTAAGTACATGATATTCTCATTTTAGTTAATCACTATACGAAGATGGAAGGATGTACAGCATAAAACAAAAATATCGCTACACGCAGCTGGCTCGCTAAACTAATTTTTTAACGAGCCATCAGAAATTATTAAATTTTAGCTTTAAAATCTGCATCTAATATAGCATAGCTGTATTAGAAATATATACGAGGTGATTTCCAAAAGTTCGGGGAATATTCCTTTTAAAATATAATAGCTTTAAATAATTCCTAGTTCCCTCCCCCGTTTACTTCAAAATAGTCCCGCTGGACATTGATACAACAATACCAATGTTTTCCCATGATTCCATGTATCCCTGGAAGTCTGCAAGTGTAAGTGTTCGAAACAAGTCCTACGATTCTGTTTCGATCTCCTCAATTCTGCCAAAACGACGGCCTCAATTCCAGCTTTATTTTGGCAAACAGAAAAAGTCGCACGGGGCGAGCTCGGGCGATTAGGTTGTAAACCCCTGTGTTTTCGGAAGCCGACAAAGTCCTCGGATATGTGTGCGCAGTCTCGGTACAAATTTTACAACAACGCATCTCGTGCCCAAATTGTCTGACAAGGTGCATTGCACGGACCCGTATGCACAAACATCTTGGATTGTTCGTCTACGATCTGCACTTTCACGAGTTTTCCGGTGTTGTGCTTGTCGATGGTCGTCCTGAACGCTCATCGTCGATGGCAAAGCGTTTGTACCACAAACAAATTTTACTTTGACTCATAGCTTTGTCACCAAATGCTTCCACAAGCATGCGATGGGTTTCTGCACAGTTTTTTAAGCTTGAAGCAGCCGCCTCGGTGGCCTAGTTGATAGCGTACAAGGCTTTAACTCCGAGGACCCGGGTTTGTTTCCCGGCCAGGGTTTGGCACTTTCATACGCTATAAATCATCCCATCGTCTGCATTACCCCAAGTACGTACAATAGTCGCAATAGTTGGACGTTAAAAAAAAAAAAAAAAATTATGCTTGAAGCCAAATTTAATGCAGGTTCTTTACTTCTTACAATCTGCCATTTACACAAGTTTAAAAAAATTACCGCAACACGACGTTACACAGAAGTACGAAACTCAAGAATGCAGCCTCTCACCGTCACAGCTGTTGGCACAAGTTCACAGAGTACTCTTCGCCCACTCTACCGGCAGCGAGGCACACTGCAAACTGTTCCCTCGCGTAAGACAAATTTCCGAATTTGAGTAGCGCATTGAAAACATATAGGTAGCTGTCTTCCCAAAGTTACTATTAATGAGCTATCTACAGAAACATCAGCAGAACTAGTCAGTTTTTAAAAATCGGTTGGTCAGAGTTAGCGAGAATTTGACTAAAATTCGCTAACATATTTACTGTTTTAAGAAGGTACTGACTCAGTTCAGTGTGTCACGTTTTGGAATTTTAAAAGTAACTCGATTGTCTGGGTTTGTTTTATAAGATATTCGGTTTTCTCCGTTTTAGAGCTTCCTGATTGTATTGTTTGGGGAAATAATTGAGAGTGAGTCATTTTGTGTACTGTCGGTTTTAATTAATGCACTTCAGAATGTAAAATCAAGTAAATAAGTTCATAATCAAATGTTGTATTGTTGGTAGGTGCAGTGAGTACACGTGACTGTTTTGTGTTAGTTATAATAAACTGTTTTCTTAAAGGAATTTCATTTTGCAATTTACAGCAAGGAAGTATGAAATATAATTTAAAGAAATAGGTCGGAAATAAGTAACAATACTATATCAAACGTTTCACACTGTCTATTTTCTCTCCAGTGACACAAAAATGGCATCTCGCCAACTTGCCTGTTCTTGATATTGTTTTGTTATCTTTTTTTAACAACTTTCTTGTTTTCCTTCTTAGTTCCTGGGTCCTTTGTTTTTATAGCAACCCTTACGTTTGTTTATTTTATCCGATATGCCTTTATTTTTTTCGTTTTCCGTACTTTAAAAAAATTGAGTATATTCTCATTCTTCATTGTTGCTTTTCTGTGCTCGAATATTGTTAAAGTATTGTTTCTGTGTAAAATAAATGTAAGAAAGTGAAAAATAAATCGGTTATGAGTAGCCTAGTTAATTTTTTTATATATTGTTTCAACCATGCATATTATTTTTAACAGCTTAGCCATTGACGAGATTGTTTTTTTTTTGCCGGAGTAAAACTGATTGGTTATCATCGCCGATACTCAAAATAAAAATATGAAAGCACGAATAAAATTTTTTTTAAATTGAAGTTTAATACGAAAAAAACAACAAATTATAATAGCAAAAACTAATAAATAAAAATATAATAACAGTTATAGATGACTGAAACTAGTTAACAATAATATATATCTAAAAACAACAACATACACACAAATTATTGTAGGACTGTAAATTGGCCCTACAACGATAACAAGACAAATAAAAAAAATGTAAACGTACAACAATAATAATACACACAAATTGTATTGTAGGGCTGTAAATTGACCCTACAACAATAAGAAGATAAATAAAAAAATGTAAACGTACAACAATAATAATACACACAAATTGTATTGTAGGGCTGTAAATTGGCCCTACAACAATAAGAAGACAAATAAAAAAAATGTAAACGTACAACAATAATAATACACACAAATTGTATTGTAGGGCTGTAAATTGGTCCTACAACGATAACAAGACAAATAAAAAAAATGTAAACGTACAACAATAATAATACACACAAATTATTTTGTAGGGCTGTAAATTGGCCCTATAACAATAAGAAGACAAATAAAAAAAATGTAAACGTACAACAATAATAATACACACAAATTGTATTGTAGGGCTGTAAATTGGCCCTACAACAATAAGAAGACAAATAAAAAAAATGTAAACGTACAACAATAATAATACACACAAATTGTATTGTAGGGCTGTAAATTGGTCCTACAACGATAACAAGACAAATAAAAAAAAATGTAAACGTACAACAATAATAATACACACAAATTATTTTGTAGGGCTGTAAATTGGCCCTACAACAATAAGAAGACAAATAATAAAAATGTAAACGTACAACAATAATAATACACCCAAATTGTATTGTAGGGCTGTAAATTGGCCCTACAACAATAAGAAGACAAATAATAAAAATGTAAACGTACAACAATAATAATACACACAAATTGTTTTGTAGGGCTGTAAATTAGCCCTACAACAATAAGAAGACAAATAATAAAAATGTAAACGTACAACAATAATAATACACACAAATTGTATTGTAGGGCTGTAAATTGGCCCTACAACAATAAGAAGACAAATAAAAAAATGTAAACGTACAACAATAATAATACACACAAATTGTTTTGTAGGGCTGTAAATTGGTCCTACAACAATAAGAAGACAAATAAAAGAAATATAAACGTACCTAAAACTAAATAACAAAATAAAAACAACTTAAAAATTAAATTAATAAAACAGCAAATATAAACAATCTTTTCAAGGCTGTAAAGGGGCCTTATCACAAACAGTAACAAAAATATAAATTAAATTTTATTTAAAAAATTCAGACTATGAAGGAAGTCAATGGTCGACACACTATCTCCCAACATCGTCTGCAAACAATTGCTCAGACCACACATAACACGCACATTTTGGAAACTATCACAATCGAGCAGTATATGTTCTATTGTTAGGTTTTTCTTTACTATTGACGAGAAAGTCTTGATTTTTGCACTAATTATCAACTACGTTCCACAATGAGTCCACAATTGCTCCTACCGTCTGTTTTACGGATCTAAGATATACTCCAGCTTAAGATTTAACCTTTAAGCCCACAAGGGACCAGAACTTAAAGCGGGTCCTAATTGTATTGTTGAAAGTGCGCTTAACAACTTCAAATACCTCGATTAATCACGTCTGGAGAGGACAATCTTGTTAGTCCGTCCCCGAGTTGGGTCTAACCTAATAGTCTGCAGACCCGATCAAACAGAAATAATGTAGTTCTTTTCATAGACTAAACTAGTAGTTCGAAGAACAGCAGACAAGACAGTGTATTATTAATTCATTTACTGAGCGCTGGTAACTTTTTCCGCCAATTTAATCCGTAACCGAAATATGTAAGAAAAATGTTACTGGTCCAACTTTATTTGGAATTATGTACTCTATCTCCATGAAGCGGTCAAAATTACGATAGGTTTTTCCGTTCAGCCAGTATTAGAAGATATAACCAGCAACTGCACTCTCATCGTTGAATCAAAATCCGCCATCTTCAAAAACGGAAGTGAATGAGAAATAGTCTTAAATACTTCTTTCGGGCCTTATACAAGGTAGCTGCGTATCAAATTAAAAAAAAAAAATCGGCTCAACGCGTTTGATTAAAATTGCGTACACTCGTCATTGTTAAATCAGAGGCCGCCATGTTGAAGCGGAAATAAATAGGCAAAATGTATACATACGTCATTTTGGCTTTATACAAGATATCTTGGTACCAAATTCAAAACAGTCGGTCATTGCGTTTAGCGAAAACTGCATATATTCCTCATCGATAAATAAGAGGCCGCCATTTACAGAAATAAATGGGGCAAAAGCTTACCCATACGTCATTTAGGCTTTGTTCAAAGTATCTTCATTATTGCAACATAGCCACCGGGCCACATATTTAAGTAATTATGATTATGACTTATTCTTCCCGTCAGTGGTCTATCCACTCACCTCAAAAGGCTATCGCGGTTTCGAAACTATCGTTTCATCTTCAGGCCGTGATACAAAATGTTAAATCCCTCTGTCGAGGTCGTCACAAAGTCAAACAAAACATTAAATACACACGTCACAAACACTGAGCACAATTACACGATTAAAATATGTACGATAAAATTTGATTTGCCCAAACGACACGCGCGACTCGTACATCGTTACATTCTGGACTGCCTTTACGAGGTGAGTGGATAGATCACTGACGGGAAGAACTACTTAAAGTATGTTTTTATCAAATTTCAAAAAAATCGGTCTAGTGCCTTTAGCTAAAACTGCATACACTTAGTATTGTACATCAGAGGCCGCCATCTTGAAACGGAAGTGAGTGGGACAAAAATCTTACACAAGACGTTCGGGCTTTATACGAGGTACCTCCGTACCAAATTTCAAAACAATCGGCCAGTGCTTTTGGCCTAACTGCGTAACAAACACAAATCAATAGGTCAAGTTGAAACAGAGCTCCTGCTGTGCTCCATCAAAAGTATATTTAATGGTAATACGACCCTGCATTAACCTACGATAGATAACATACTTTTTATAATGTCGAAATTTAAACTGTATCAAAGTATTCGTATTTATTTTCAGTTTTCATTGTTAATGTTATATAGTACCATTGTAACACATTTAGTGACTGTCAAACATTAACATAAGAAAGAATAACGTGTATTTTTAGGACACGTTAACCAGGTCTTTCAAAAATAACTTAAATCTCAAACGGTTTTGGTTTCATTACCCACAACACGATTAAAGCTCTATATTTTATGCAGTTACTAGCATTACCCATCGCGGCTTCGCTCACGAAATTTAAACTTTCAGTAATGTAATAATTTAGAAACATAAAAAAAATATTAATAAAAGCATGATCATCTAAACTCGTGATTATTTTACAGTGAATATGAACAAATATTATAACCTGAATATGTTGTTTTATTCAAACGTGTTCCATTCGAATTTAAGAAAATCTGATAAGAAATATTTGTTTATATGCAAACATTATATCTCATTTATATTTTTGTTCTTTTAGGGGATGAATTCGGGAGGGGGATGCTGAATTACATGTATCATAATTTGTGTTTTAGAATATTTTGTTTAATTTTAAGAAAAGCCGATAAAAAATATTTTTCTCCAATGGAAACACTCTTTTTCTCCAATTATACCTCTTTTTTACATTTTTAATCTTTTAGGGAATGAATTCAGAAAAATATTGAAATATGTGTTTCATAGCATACTTCTAGAATATTCGATCCAAAACAAATATTTTTTCAGTGCAAAATTGTATACCCCTTTTTTACATTGTCTACACCCTTTCAATCTCTTTAGGGGATAAGTTTTGGGAAATGGTGCAAAATATATTTCATTACTTATATTTAAGAGTGACTATGTTACGTTTTAAGAAGGTCAGACGAAAAATATATTTTTCCAATAAAAATTATTGTACCTCATTTTTACCTCATTAGGGGTTGTATACTGGAAAATAGTTTTTCAGTGCACCCCTACATGTGGTGGTAACCCTGAAAATTTCAAATTGGCTGTACGTTGATTATTAAATTTGGACTGGGTTTAATGGCGTCAAAATCAAATTTTTGCAAAATCCTTTCTTAGTTCACCTTGACATTGTTGTAAGAAGATACCCTGAAAATTTCAAATCTCTAGCTATAATAGTATTGGCTGTACGTTGTTTATTATATTTGGACTGGGTAAGTAGTTTACTGGAGTCAAAATCAAATTTTTGTAAAATCGTTTCTTAGCGCATCTCGACATTGCTGTAAGAAGGTACCCTGAAAATTTCAATTCTCTAGCTATAATAGTCTCGGCTCTACGTTGATTAATAAAATTGGACTGGGTAAATAGTTTAATGGCGTCAAAATCAAATTTTTGCATAATTTCTTCTCAGTGTACCTTGACATTGTTGTAAGAAGATATCTTGAAAATTTCAAGTATCTAGCTATAATAGTATTGGCTGTACATTGTTTATTATATTTGAACTGGGTAAGTAGTTTACTGGAGTCAAAATCAAATGTTTGTAAAATCCTTTCTTAGTGCACCTTGACATTGTTGTAAGAATGTACCTTGAAAATTTCAAGTCCCTAGCTATAATAGTATTGGCTGTACGTTTTTTATTAAATTTGGACTGGGTAAATAGTTTAATGGTGTTAAAATCAAATTTTTGCAAAATCCTTTCTTAGTGCACTCCTATATAATAACATAAATGTGCCCTGAAAATTTCAAGTCGCTAGCTAAAATAGTTTTGGCTCTGCGTTGATTATGAATCAGTCAGTCAGTCAGCAGTCAGGACTTCTACTTTTATATATTAGGATATCTGTTATTTATCAGGTTTATTTGGGATTTGTCAAAACAGCTGTTATTTACATTGCTAATTATTAGTTGCCATAGAAACGAGTTTTCTCATTGTTGTCGAGTTCCAAACAATCGAGTTTAGTAAATTGTATAAAAGCTCTGATCTGTAGTTTACAATAATTCCATTATGTGTTTACCTTTACAAACACGCATCGCATTGATAAAGTGTTATGAATGAGAATTGAGTTTATATCATCCGGATTATAAAACGTTTGTTCCTAGCAACGATTAGACGAACCGTGCAGAGTGGTAATTTTGAAACCACCGGGTCCGTTGGAAGTATAACAAAGCCAAAAAGTCCTTCAGCAACAAAAGATGAAATAATTGCTACAGTACTGAAGTTAAATTAGCATGTTTTTTTTTTTGTCTTTAACGTCCGACAATTGTGCACACTTGGGCTAATGCAGACGATGGGATGATTTATAGCGTATGAAAATGCCAAGCCCCGGCCGTTAATCGAACCCGTATCCTCGGGTTGAAAGCCCAGTACGCAATCAACTAGGCCACCGAGGCGGTTAAGTTACCAAGTAACAATTTACATTAGGATATAATGCTCGTAGTATAAAGGAGCATTATACTGCTTCTCGAAGGAGAGGTTTTTCCAGGTCTTTCAAAAATAAGTTGTAACTTGAAACGGTTGTGGTTTCATTATACTGTGTTATCCACAACTCGATTAAAGCTTTATATTTTATGCAATTATATCAGTTTAAATTGATATTTGTAAAGAATCTGTTATTTAAATTACTAATTACTTGTTGCCATAGCAACGAGTTTTCTCATTGTTGTCGAGTTCCAAACACTCAAGTTTAATAAATGGAATAAATAATGATCTAATTGGATCAGTAAAAGTAAAAACACCCTTACTTTATGACTAATGAAAACCACGAATTGACTGTGTTAGCACTAAAAAGGAAATAATACGAGTGGTAAATAAACCAACCGGATGGGTAGTGCACTTCAGTTTTTGACCCGTTATGATGAAGGCGGCGAAGAATTTCTGATACAGATAGTCACAGGAGATGACACTTGGGTTTCTTACGACACCCCTGAAAGTAAGCGGCAATCAATGGAATGGAGGCACACTTCATACCCAGCAAAGGTTAAGCCGAAACAAATCTTGACACCTCGAAAAATGATGTGCACAGTGTTCTGGGACTGGAAAGGCATCTTACTCATTGATTTCTTACCGCGTGGTCAAACAATCAAAGCAGATGTTTATTGCGAGACACTTAGGAAATTGCGCCGCGCAATACAGAATAAGCGCCGAGGATTGCTGTCAAAAGGTGTTGTTTTTCTTCACGACAACGCACGACCACACACTGCAAATGTGACGAAAAACCTCCTACAGGGATTTGGCTGGCGTGTGTACCATCCTCCGTACAGCTCTGACCTCGCTACTAGCGACTTTCATCTGTTCTTACATCTCAAGTCTTTCCTTGGCGGTCAACACTTCAACAATGACGAAGAGCTGAAAGAAAATGTTTCCAACTGGTTGAAGACACAGGCGGCAAACTTCTATGAAAAAGGTATACAAAAACTTGTGCCACGCTATGACAAATGCCTGCAAAATTTCGTCAGTTATGTGGAAAAGTAGTTTAAGAGTTGTAGAATTTGGTGCAATAAATAATTTTTCTGTATCTGTGCACAATTTAATTTTATTACCAAACGGAACTTACTTTCTGGACGTACCTCGTATAATTTTAAGCTTCTTTCATCAAATTTTATTTAATTTAAAAATAATGTATGTTATTCATTTTTTTCTTCACTAAAAACAAATAAAACAGTTAATAATTTACACTTATTTTTGAAATACCCGGTCGGTTTAACATATTGACAGAAACACTTTGTACCTGTCAAACAAACAATTTATTTGTCTGATTTTAGTAATTTGTCTGTTCCTTTGAGTTCCGAGACTTAGATTGTCCAAAGTAAAAGAACGAAAGAAGGTTTATCTATGATTATTGGGCGGACCATATTATTTATTTGAACGAATAAAAAAGGAACAGAACAGTTGATCGCTAAGGCAAGAGTTCTGCGTTGCCATGGCAACCTTTGCTGCCTTTCTATATTTAATTTCCAAGGATCTGTTTTATTATCGAGTTCCTTGAACCTAGCCAATATTTTTATAAAATACGTCTTGTCGATATCTTACTGTAATTGCTTGTATTTACCAATAGAAAGCCGTATTATTAAACTTCAAGTGAGATCTTGCGCAAGGAGTTTAATTAGATTTTCTCCGACAGAGGGCTCTGCCGAGCATATATAGGCTGCGATATTTAGAGTAAATTACTTTTATAAATATCCTATAGGAGCGCTTTATTACGAGAAAATCAAATTTCGTTTTCGTTCAAGATCTTATTACGTTTCGTATCTTTTGAAAAATACACGTATTGTGATTGCAAAGTAAATCAGATTTGAAAATTTCCTTTTCCGGCGTAACATTTGAAGTTATACGTTTCTGGGTGTTATGTTTTGGTTTTGAATGAAACGCAAATGTTAAGGTTAGCGTTTTCCGACGTCTGTTTGTATCAGTTTGTAGTGAATTTTCATAGAAAAATAAACAGTGGGATCGGCAATCAAGGTAATGATTTCCAGATCACGTTTTGAGGGAGTCGTTAACATTTGTATTTAATTGTATGTGTTAACCCGATTTTGTTAAAATTTAGCACAAAAATCGATTTTAGTAAATGCTCGTACTAGTTCGTTAAACAACATAATTTGTTCAACAGGTTAAAAATAATCATTAATCATTTCAAATAATAAACAAATTATAACTCGTAAACTACCATTTTGAATGTTGAAAATTTGTTGAAATTAAAAAATGTCACCGCGGTCAGAGTTCATTTTCGTAATTTCAGTATAGTTTGAAACTTTAAAATGTTTTATGTGCAAACTTTAGGAGTGGTTATCTTGATGAAGTCAGATAAAAAATGTGTATGATGAAAACAAATTCGATCACGTCAGCGAGACAATTGCGCCCTGCGTTTATTTTTCTGTTTAGTTAGAGGCTAATTAATCAGTAATATATGAGGTGTGGCTATTAAATAACGAGACTGACGTAAAAAAAAAATTATTTTCATTTTATACATAATTACTTATTATCACCTTCAATATACACCCCTCCCTATCCCTACAACGCTCCATGCGAAATTTTCATTGTTGGAAACAGTGTTGGAAGTCATCTTCTATCAACTCCTTCAGGACTCTTGCCGCTTTCACTTTTACAGCTTCCACGGACTCAAATCTCGTCCGTTTTAATGCAGATTTCACCTTAGGGAACAGATAGAAGTCACATGGTGCAAGGTCTGGTGTGTAAGGTGGATGTTCTAACACTGGGATGCTGTACTTGGCCAGGAACCTCTTGACCGATAACGCGGAATGAGCTGGCGCATTGTCTTGGAGGAAAACCCATGATTTGTCCTTCCACATTTCGGGTCGTTTTTCCGTACTCTTTCACGTAGTTTACCAAGTACCTCAAGGTAGTAGTATTGATTAATTGTTTGACCTTCAGGAGCCCAGTGAAGGTACACAATCCCATGAATATCGAAAACACACTTTGCTTTAAATTTAGACTTGCTGATTCTTGTTTTTTTTGGCTGTCAGTGAAGTTGGGGTCTTCCAATGTATGGATTGGCGCTTTGTTTCCGGATTATACGTAAAAAAACCACGATTCATCACATGTTATTAGCCTTTCTAATAAATTTGGGTCATTTTCAATGGCATTCAAAGTGTCAGTACAAACATTTTTGCGAGCTGCTTGTTGTTCAAACGTAAGAATTTTTGGCACACACTTTTCGCATGTTCAAATTGTCACGTAAAATTTGCCGTACACATTCTTTATCAATGCCTACAGTTTCACCAATTGCACGAATATTTAATCGACGGTCAGACCGAATCAAATTAGCAACTTTTTTGACATTGTCATCAGTTTTTGACGTTGATGGGCGACCTGGCCGCGAATCATCTTCAACGTCTTGTCAGCCATCTTGAAAACGCTTAAACCATTCAAAAACACGTGCCCGCGATAAACATTCACTGCCATACTTTTCTTTCAGTAAATTATAAGTTTCAGTAGCGGTTTTTCCAAGTTTGAAGTGAAATTTAACAACAATTCGTTGCTCTATTATTACACTAACCATTTTCCCCGCAAAACAAAATAACAACACTAACGGAAATGAAGGTTATGACTAAACGGTGTTGGTTATACAAACGAGACTAACTGCATTGTGAAGAGAAAGCTTCACACTAAACAGCTGTCGGTCAATGGCGGTTGGCGCATGCGCACTTGTTCCGCCGCAGCGTCAGTCTCGTTATTTAATAGCCACACCTCGTATAATTATGTAGGAAGCAAAAATCTTTTAAGGGCACAACAACGGCTTATGCAAACAACGTCTGTTCCTACGTAAACAGGTGAGGTGATTATGCAGTATTTCAAATCGGGTTCAATGACTTCAGTTTTCGGTATTATGTTAGAAGTTTCAGTGTGAAAAACTTTTATGTATTTTGTGCACATTTATTTATTAGCCTGATGTAGAGACAGCTCGTATTTAGATACACATATAAGTTAGGACTGGATGCGTACTATGACTACTAGGTAATCGAATATGGCTGTGGCAGTGGAGAGTTATTTAATCGTGGAGACGCGCATAACAATACAACGCTATTAGTGGCACTGGCGTCTAATGACGTCACTCGTCTCTTAACTAGCTGTAATACACTGTTTTCATTCTAATCGTTTAGCAATAAGTAAAACAGCAATAACCCAGTATCAGCAGTAATCCAGCAATAAGTAAAACATTTCACAAATATTCTCTCATTCTACTTTTTTCTTTTCGACTTAAAACATTCTCCTTCGTCTTCCGATTCCTAGCTTCCATTTTTCTCTATCGTTCCACAGATATTGGTTCAGTACCTTCTCTCTCACTTACTTATCAATTCCCTCTCGCCAACTAAGTCTTGGTCTACTTATTTTTCTACGACCATTGTAGAATATGTTTGGGAAGTCGATTTTCGCCCATGCTTTGGACATGGCCAAACCACCGAAATCTTTTTGTCTTAAGGTCGTCTGCAATGCTGTACTTGTACATCCATGATTTCATGGATTCTTAAATCGTTTATCTTTTCTCGTTTCGACTGACCAGCGGCTCTTCGCCAATTTTTGTTACTTCAAGACATTTTTCTGTTTTTTTTTCAGTGGCCATATTTCGCTTCCATATAAGATTATATTTTTTATGATTATATTGTATATTCTTTTCAAATTCTGCTATTTCCCTAAAAATCCATTCTACCGGAAATTGATATACTATTGAAAATCGGAATTGTTTAAGATATTGCTAAAATTTGATTAATAATGAAAAAAACCGAGTCATTGTAACGCATTTGAAAAAATAAATTTGCAATACAGGAGCAAATTGAAAAAAGTAAACCCGTCTACTGTTGAGGTTTGTCTTTTTTCCAGATTATTCTCGAACCATAACTTTCTTACTTTAGAAACTGACACTGATTTTAGGACGATACACTGATTTTCAACTTACCACCGGAACCGGGTTCATTTACTAACGATTTTGAAGAGGTACGATTATAAACGACCGGTTCTTTCTATCAAAAAACATTTTCTGATTGGAAAAAACGACCACTAGATATGCGTAAGCCGGTGCTGCTTGCCAAATTTTATAAAAAACCTGCTTTTCCCCTCCGCAGAGTAAAGGATGCTGGTTTATTCCCGGGGGCATTCAATAACGTTACTTTGTTGACCCAGCATCGTTAAGCAAATTGGCAGTGAACTGTGGAAATACGGCAACGAGAGCTTAGGTACTGTGTGGGCGTCTGTATCAAGTTAATGTCAACAATTATTTTGTGGATACTTGGTTTAGTTTGTAGAAACAACGGTCAGTCTGCTATTGAAGGTTATTTTCTTGTTCTCAACTGACTGTCTGGAACTTTATCTTCGGTTGAGTTTTGTTTTAAAAAATTTAACCTTATAAATCACGTGGGATTTTTTAAAGTAGGTTAAACTAAAGTTCGGTTCCAGACCTTCGCTACTGTCAGTAACTACTTTATAACATAAAAACTTGTTCAAAACATAAAATATACATTAACGTGATTTCTATGTACGTTACCTAACCCACTTTATTTTAACATAACCTAACCTTATCTCTTCCTTAACACTTGTTACCAATTGAATATGTCTACTTCTACTTCTTTTTAATTTACTTGTTCACGCTAAAAAATCTTCACATATTTCTAAAATGCGTTTACACAGTATACAAATCACTTAATTTCTATTTGTTTTTCTTCCGCTGTGATTTTACACAACATATTTATATTCTAGCCACACATATTCTTGACAATTCTGCCAAGTAATACTTTTTTCTGCCTTCGTTATCTCTTTTTTATCTACTTTCCTTTTATTTTTTTTTATATTTTAAATCGAAAAGCACATTGAGGCTATTATCGCCTCCATAAATGTAAGTGTGAGTGTAAAGTATTGAAGTCGTAAGTGTAAGTGGTTGTTAGACTCGGGTACCGCGAGGGACGTCTAAATCCTCTCAATAGGTGCAGATAGTCTGCACCCCCTGCGGGGATCATCAAATATGAATTGTTCTTATAATTCGAGTTGTAAACAAAATATTTAACTGTAGTAATGCACTTTTCCTTTATAGTTCAACACTTTTATGTCGATCATTTCTCTTTTGTTTATTCGAACATTCCCTTAACAATTGGGCTACAATACGTACGCGTGTAAAGTAAATATATTAAGTGTATTGTCATAATATTCAGAGCCTAGCTGGCAACCACTTGGACCGGCTGAGCCAAAGTTCCTTGGCAATGATCCCTGTAGTCACTAGAGCAGAGCCACTGCCTTACCAAGTATAGGATACAATTGATAAGCGACCCATGTATAGTACTCTGATTAGAGAGTATTGTCTTCCTGATGACCTACTTCGTGATATGATAAATATACCTGCTTGTGTTACCGCGTGGTAGATTAGAGCCACTGCCTTCCCGATACCTAAATATATATTACCGCTTATTAACGTTACCCTGAACAGTACTTTTATTAAAATACTATTCATTGAACATTTCATTGAAAAGTACGTTTACTAAAATATACGTTGTATTTCTTGCGACCTACTTCTTGAAATGATCAATAGGTTTCTAGGGCTAACCGCTTGTGTTACCACGTGGTAAGCTCCGAGCGCAACGTCTAGATTAGAGCCACTGCCTTCCCGATAACTAAACATATGATACAGTTGATTAACGTTCCTCTGTACAGAACTTTTATTACAATTTACGTTGTCTTCCAAGCGACCTACTTTTTGAAATGATCAATAGACTATAAGTGCTATCCGCGTGGTAAGCTCCGAGCGCTACGTCTAGATTAAAACCACTGCCTTCCCGATAACTAAACATATGATACAGTTGATTAACGTTCCTCTGTACAGAACTTTTATTACAATTTACGTTGTCTTCCAAGCGACCTACTTTTTGAAATGATCAATAGACTATAAGTGCTATCCGCGTGGTAAGCTCCGAACGCTACGTCTAGATTAAAACCACTGCCTTCCCGATAACTAAATATATTATACAGCTGATTAACATTCCCCTGAACAGTGCTTTTATTAGAATCCGTTGTCTTGCTGACGACCTACTTCTTGAAATGATCAATAGACTGCAAATGCTACCGTGTGGGAAGCTGCATGCCCACGTAGCCTTTTGCAGAGCATCAGCTTCCGTTATTCTTAGTCCAGATCATGCCGCACCTGTGGAAGGCCAAACACCAACACCTTTAGGCAATTCCTGACGACTTCCTTGCCGATCGCCTACTTAATATAGACTTATACAGTACTTTGTATTGTGAGAAAGTTAAATCCAGTTGAAGCAGGACTTATAGAACCGTATCACTTTACCTTTGTAATACCTTAGCTTACCTGCGTCTTAGTAAGGTTAGGTTAAGTTAAATCCTTCAGCCTTCGTCACTGAATTATCACTAAGAAGACCATTCAAATTAATCCTAGCGTGAGAAACTAAATCGTGAAACGGCGAAATTATAAAATATATTTGGGTTAAAAATAAGCTTTGCACGATTTTGTATCGAAGGGTTTTTAAAATTATATTTGTATTACGAAACGCCACACAACTAGCGCACTCTAGCAAACGTTACTTGTAATCAGGTTTGACAAACTTTTATGAAGACATGTTTACTGTCTTTACTCGTGTCTTCATATCGAAACAGCGATACTTGTTTTCTCTACAAATTATCTTCATTTTCACCATAAATCTTGACGACTGTACCTAACCATCGTTATTGTTTACAGCGACTTAATATAGTTTGTTGTTCTTCAACAATTTACTTAGAGAGTTTTAACAAATCTACAGCGAAAACAGATAGGCCTGTTTGCAGTTCAGGTTTATATGCCCAATAGTTTACTATTTATTCAACTAAAAATTTAAAGTGAATAATTAATTATTGATTTATTTTTCCTGTTTTCGTACATTGCCGAGAATGCGAATCAGCTTTCGTTCTTCAAGTACCAAATGTAAAACAGTTGCTACCAGAACCTAAGCTAGAAATTTGAAAAGGTTTTTCTGCAGTAAATACTCCTTATCGCGGGGCATGGGTGTATGTTTTGCACGGGGAAAAATTCAGTGTGCGTTACAGAACACTCTAACACATCCATACGCGCACTCTAGTGAACTGGTATGTTTAGTGATTAATAAAATGTATTTTTTAAGTGAAAACTTGAAGGTCGCAGTTGACAAAACATGGGTATAAACATTTGCTTTCGCATCACGCTTCAATCCGTAACGCATACCTCACAGCATATATTGTTCTTGTATATATTTAGACTGGAAGTGACTACTTATAAACAGCTGATTTCGCACAATAGCTTCAATATCATTTCAATTGAGGTTATGTTTATTTTTCTTAATGTCCACATTTTTTGTCAGTTAGACTAATGAAGACGAGGGATCAGCGTTAACGATATGGGTAAAGCAACGGGAGTAACTGCGGCTAGAACTAAGAACTTTAAGGTGCGCAGTTCAGAGACGCAGCAAACTGACCGGTGCTTTATC
>CM040183.1:24013553-24018553 GCA_022606455.1 Callitettix versicolor | reverse complement strand
AATCGATAATGCGTGTATTTCGATATAATATATAGTCTGAATATATATATATATATATCATTGTCGTAAACGCTCTTCCATTTATAAAGACTTCAAACTTTAACGTAGTCTGTTTCATATACGAAATACAATAAATATACTAATTTAAATAATTTTGTTAGTTAATTTTTAATCGAACCTGTTAGATAATATTACACTATTTATTCCTGTAAACAAAGTGTTCCTGGCAATAAAATGTAGCCTGTTAATGGTATACAACTTCAGTAAAATATTTGAGTACTGCCTTATTAAATTTTTCTTTTTCATAATTTTTATTGTTTGCATATGCATAGAAATTAGATGCACTGATAATGGTTATTTTAATTTACAAGTTATTGATACGAGGGCGGTTTGATAAGTCAGAGACTTTTGAATTTCCCGCGCAGTTATTCCAAATGCAACAGTGCTGCCGTCAACTGTAATCTATCAGTGGGCAAATTTCTAATTTTGAGCAAGCTACGTCGTGCAGTTGGTGTTTGATAGCCGTTCAAAGCAGACAACCTCGTAAATTTGTACGAAAATGGAAAAAAGTGAATTTCGTGTGCTGATTAAGCATTACTTTTTACGTAAAAAATCCATCACTGAAACTAAGGAAAGACTTGATAAATACTACGGGGACTCGGCACCATCAATTTCAATGGTTAAGAAGTGGTTTACAGAGTTCCGTTATGGTCGTACCAGCACTAGTGATGCCGAACGTTCAGGTCGCCCAAAAGAAGTGATCACGCCGGAAATCGTCGATAAAATCCATGAAATGATATTGGATGATTGGAGAATGAAAGTGCATGAGTTGGCTCATGCTCTAGGTATCTCAACTGAACAGGTACATTTTATTTTACACGAATATTTAGACAGGAAAAAACTATCCACGAGATGGGTGCCGCGATTGCTCACACTCGACCATAAGCGCAATCGTGTGACCACTTCAAAAGAGTGTTTAGCGATGTTCAGCCGTAATCCGAACGAATTTTTGCGCCGTTTTGTTACTGTGGACGAAACATGGATCCATCACAACACGCCAGAGACCAAGGAACAATCGAAACAGTGGGTTGCTAGGGGTGAACGTGGACCAAAGAAGGCCAAACAGAGTCTGTCAGCCAACAAGGTCATGGCCACAGTTTTTTGGGATGCACGCGGTGTCATTCACATCGATTACCTCGAGAAAGGTAAAACGATCACCGGCGAATATTATTCAAAGCTTTTGAACAGATTCGACGTTGATTTGAAGCAAAAACGGCCGCATTTAGCGAAGAAGAAGGTGCTGTTCCATCAAGACAATGGACTTGTGCACACTTGTTTAGTCACGATGGCCAAAATCCACGAATTGGGATACGAACTGCTACCCCATCCAGCATATTCTCCAGATTTAGCCCCCTGCGACTATTTTCTGTTTACAAACCTAAAGAAATGGCTGGGCGGTAAGAGATTTGAGTCGAATGAAGAAGTCATTACCGAAACTAACGTGTATTTTGAGAGCTTTGAGGAAACCTATTATTTGGAGGGAATAAAAAAATTAGAAAAATGCTGGACTAAATATATCGAGCTAAAAGGTGATTATGTAGAAAAATAAAATGTTTATTTGCCAACAAAAATTTGTTTTATTCAAAAAGTCACTGACTTATCAAACCGCCCTCGTAAAACTGATAGTGTTAAAAAAAGTGACAGATAAAATTCTCTAAACAGCACTCAGATAACAATTCTTCCTTGGTCGCTGCTGTGACGTCATAACAAAATATCACTACTGGAATTTCGTAGTTGTAAAAACGTTATTTATTTGTATTTTATCTGTTTCAGGTAAGTAAACACTTGCTGATTCAAGTCACTACAACCTGCTTCCATACTAGTAAGCCGTACAATGTTAATCCTTATATCCTCGTAGCATACAATCATATTTAACAAACGGTAGTAGTTAGGTTAAAATCAAATTATTTATTATTGGTATACTGTATAATTCTCCTCATATACCTTGGGTTTATAGTCTTTTGATTTATTTTTTAAAGATTATTGATTTGCTGGACCCTATCACTGCGATTAAAGGATCTAGAATGTCTTAGGTTCCAGTTCAATAGACTGGTAGAACTCTCAATGAGATTTAGCAGTCCACTGAGTGGCTCATTCTGCTGGAGGTCGGGTCTTGGAATCCAAATACCCTTTGCCTTCTGCTGGCATTTATAGTTTCCTTACCAGTCCCACACGGCCTAAGCACGGTTTGAAGTAAATCCACTTTCGGTCTGGAGAACGGTTCCCTGTAGCACTGTCGTCTCAGCCTTATAAGGGTCGTATTTCTCATCACTGAGAGGTCTTCTAGGTCTACGTTTAATTGGAAGCCACTTTACTGTCACCTTCCACTTCTTTGTTTACGATTTGGCACGTTAGTCGTTTGTAGACGGTCTTACTGATTCAAGATCTTCTACTCTATCTCTCACTCCTTCCACTACAGGTTAGCTAGGTCCGCCTAGTGTCCCTACAGTCTCCCAATTCACTGTTTACGGGTTCTATGGGGTTAGCTTTCCTCCACTGTCATGCTATTTCACTTACAGTTCCCTGAGGCTGTTTTTGTCTTGATAGCTTTTGACGGTTTGTATCCAGTCGTAAAGTTCCCACAAGTAGCTTGGGAAATAAATAATGTCCACCACAGTGATCCCGCATGCAAAGGCTAAAACTGGACGTCATCTGGAATCCAGAGCCCGCTCAAGTTCTACTTCCTCTTATCTACCTGTTCCACCTCGGCTTGGTATGAAGGGATCTAGATGAAGAAAGGTGAGATCCAACTAGAGCACCTCGGGATTGCAAAGTAGTATTCACAATGTATGAGACCCTGAGAGAATTGTAGTCCATACCAATAGGTCAGCCGTTTAAAAAACGGCTTGCTGAGAACACTAGTGGGAGAAAGAGACAAAATGTGAGAGTGAAAGGTCGAGTCCCTACTCCCTCAGCATAGCTCCCTCCTCTACCTTCACTATCGCTGAGTAGTAAAGGTTTTTTGTCTCAGATTGCAAACTGTGTCACTGGGCTGTTGGAGGGAAATTCTCTTACGTGCGTGAGACATTTTTTCACAGGCTGTTTACTAAGTGGCTGGACTATAGTAGTGTACGCAACACCTCGTGTTATAAGGTGTACTTAATAGTAAAAGTTACTATTTGTATTTTAGGATTTTGTAACGTTGTACCCTGTTATAAATATTTACAAGTAGGCCTACAGAGTATTATTTGTAGAATATGATGTACGGTAAACAATAGCTTACAAACGATATCACAGAACTGCTACTTTTTCACCTATTTATCTAATAGTGAATGGCTGAGTTCAACTGTTACTAACTGTGAACTGAAATCTCCGAAATCTGTTCAACCAATCCGTGCCCCTAGTTTCTTTTATTTCCGCTAAGATCGCGTCGCTTTGCCCTGCGCATGCGCAATGAGTTCACAGTTTGGTCCTACCTATCTACACACTAACTGTGAACTGTGAAATTTTCACATTTCACACTTTTGTTACTGCGGAATTACTGAGACCAGGTAAATATTGATATTGCTAACTGCGCGCGCACAGTTGTTTCCCGTCAGATTTAGCTTGTTGGTATTATTTATTTAGTACAGCGAATATTTTTTGCACAAGTAGTGTTATGTAGAAGAATAATTGTATAGAAGAACTGTGTATTTGTGTAGATAAAATACCTGATTTTCTTTGTTTGTTTTGTTTATTTATATTAGCGTATATGAAGAAGCATTAGCTACATAACAGATCAGCCAAGACATTATTTCACAGTTCACAGTTATTCACAGTTTAATTTAACAGATATTGTAAAGTAGCAGTAGCAGTTTTCACATATAACAATTTTTCACTGATAGTATTATCTCTATACAGCTATTTACATGAAAACTATTCCTTTGTTGTAAACTATATACAAAACTTAAAGAAATTAACAGCGCTTAATTTTAGCTTGTAGTTTTGGCTGTTTAAATGAAACGTAGACTTTGTATCGTCTTGTAAAAAAGTTAAAAACATTTTAACTTTAATATTTGCGTTTAGGAAAACCAGTGATATCAATATACCTGACATTTTTCTTTGTTACTGCTTACGAGAAAAAAAACAAAATAAGTTCTGAATTTGAAGGAACAATGAAGCAGGTCTTTTGTTCTTTTAATATTGAAATTCCAGAGTCAGAGTTTTCTTGCTGCTCCCCAGGAAAAGCTTTAATAAGAAAACAGTAATGCTGTTTTAATGATGGCGTGGGTTTTGTTAACATTTGTTGCCGATATTTCTGAAGTTATTGTAATTTAATAAATCAACCCCGTACGGATACGATTTGTCCCGTAATTAAAATGTTATAAGAAAATTTCACTTGTATTTGTTGTCATGTTTAATGAAAAAATTATGAGGACTATATTTCTGAGAATATTTTTATATTTAAATATGCAAAAAATATGCCGAATATTCTGTGAAAACTTCCAGGCGGACCTAGAACTTTTTTTGGTGGGGGGAATATAAAATCGATATAGCACGTATAACATATAAAATAAAGAGAAGTTTGCCGAGTACAAATTATTTGTATTCTTGAAATGAATTTAAGTCTACCAGTGAGTATATTGTGAATTCTTTAATACTACGCGTAATGAAACTAAGAAACGTGACCGCTACTGACTTAAAATTATGTATATATAATTAACTTCAGTTATAATGAACGCCATGCTACATACTAGACCCATCTAGAGCATTTACTGTCAAATATACCTTGCACATTGTATATAAATAAGTTTTCACTAATAAATATTTAAATTGTACAATATTTTTTAGGTTTTCACTTTTGTCGGCCGGTCTCCCGAGTGTCACATTTTGTAAAGTTACGTATATTCGCTACTTCGCCACTTCGCGCTTCGATATTCGCGGATTTTTTTTTTCATTATATTATTTGAGAAAATATTGCGGATTTTCCGAAAATTTCGGAAACAGTCGCGTTATATGAA
>CM040183.1:23973553-24011053 GCA_022606455.1 Callitettix versicolor | reverse complement strand
CTTTTTTCATTGAAATCAGCTGTTGTTTGTGCAGCCTGAAAAATATAGATATTTTTAATTATTAAAACATTTATTTTTCAAACTCGTTCTTTTCGTTCAAACATTTATCGTTCAAACTCGGGTAAAAGTTTTATTTTAAAAACTGGTTATCAGAGAAATAAATACGTGTCTACAGTGAGGTTATGTGACAAGGTAAGGTAACCTATATCGAGAACAGTATGTAGGTATTAACTCAACTCAACTGTGCCATTAATAGTTGAGTTATTTCTGCTCGCAGTTGTAATGCGACCTTGAACTCAACAAAACTGTTAATTACAAACACTGCCATCTATATAAATAAATATCAGTTTGTAGTTGTTGAATGAAATCTTCTATAAAGGCTTTGCACTGTACACACACACACTCGCTATAGCAGAAACATCTGTTCTCTATTCGCATCAACATATGTTCTTGATGCGACTTCTTTTCTATTCTTCTAACCCACTCTTTTTTTATACGTTGATAACTCATCGGCAGATTTACATAAGCCTGCCACCATTATCATCGAACAATAAGCATTCCTCGGCGCCCATTTCACGATTAATTTAAAACACATAACGAGCCTATAGGCCGACTGCGGTGTGGCGCCTGAAGATCGGATCGGAACACTTAACCACGCTTCGTGGGTTGGCAAGCCCAGAATGACGGACCGCAGACGAATGTCAGAAGCGGACATTATCATAAAATCTTGGCGCTAGGAATAGCTCGGGGTCAGTGAAACCTGATTTGCTCCTGTCATTTATGCGTTTTAACGTTGTTCTTCTTTTTGAATAAATTAACGTTTTAAAGCGTTTCCTGATATTTTGCTGATTTACTTTCAGTGCTGTTTTGCATCCTCCGAGCAAAAGTAATGACCCGTCACAGCACTTAATGAAACTAAGCATTTGCGTACGGGCTTATAAATACAAGAGTAATTAAGTTTTCGCATATAACGTTTCTATTAACGGTAGGTCACAAAATTAACAGCATTTTTGTAAGCAAAGACGTTTCAAGAGACTTAAATCAATTCTGTTTCTCAAGTGCCTGGCCTAAAACATGTGATCTGCTTAACCCCTCTTGAGGCGATTAAAACCAAAAACTAAAACTTACATGTAATCAAGAAAACCATTAATCACAAACAAAAAATTGAAGATAACGGATCTCGAAATATTGTATATCGTTCCATATACAAAACGAATGGCAAATAATATACAAGGGTTTTGCGTAAAATAAGGTTCCCAATAATTTTTCACAATGAAAAACGTGTTTATTTTCATTGTGTAATACATTTTTGGAAAGCTTACACTTTTTTCTATTTTTCGACATAATCGCCGTTGAGATCGATGCACTTTGTCTTGATGGAAACAAACTCCCTTCGTGAGCATGTCTTTCCTCTTGTTTTGAATTGCGCGGCAAAGGTTCTTTTAAGTCTCAAAGTAACGATCAGCATTGATTGTTGTGCCGGTATCCATGAATTCGCACAACAATTACCCCTTCCTGTCCTAAAACACGCTCGCCATGACTTCGCCGGCAGACAGTGTTTGTTTGAACTTCCGCGGCTTCGGCGACTCTGGATGTTTCTACTGACATGATTGTTCTTTCGTTTCCGATATCGTATAGTGTACCCAGGTCTCGTCCCCAGTGACAATGGAGTCCAAGAATTTCTTGCCATCGGTTTCGTAGGCCTGAAGAAATTTGCGGGCCGCATCAACCCGTTGCCGTTTGTGGTCTACTTGGGACCCATTTTGCACAAATCTTGCTATACCCTAAATGGTCTGTCAAACTTTTATCAATCCAGTTCTTGCTGACATCAGGTATCTTCGCGGAGAGCTCCCGAACAGTCACCCTTCGATCGTTCAGCATTGCTTCTTCTACTTTCGCAATCGTTTCTTCCGGAACGCTGTTCATCATGAACGTCTGTACGTCCGTCTTTGAATTCTCTGCACCATTTGCGCACGTGTTGTATGCTCATACATTTTTCTCCGCAGACGTCACACAGTGGGAATGAATGTCCATCGGCGCAGTGTTTTTTGCACACAAAAACAAATCACAGAGCGTAATTCGCACCTGGCGGGAGACAGAAAAAACAAGTACATTATTAAAGGCTACCAAGCCAAGACTGAGCGTCGCAGACCGATCGCGGAGTGGGGCTTGGGAATGGAGGAACCAAGCTGCAAGCCAAGGTCACCGGATCTCGCGTAACAACGTTCGCAGCAACTATAGCGCCTTGGGAACCTTAATTTACGGACAACCATCGTAAATATTAACTTAAACTTGTAGTTTAAAGAACAGTAGACCTCGCAATGTATTCTGCGACAACGCTCGTAACCTTTTCCGCCAATTTAACCGATAAATGTAATGTTTTGGAAAAAGTTACTGCACCACCTTATTTGAAATTTTACGCTCATTCTCCATCAAGCGGTCAAAATTACGATTGGATTTGCCATTCAGTCAGTATTACAGAAAACAGCCAGCAACTACACACGTCATCGTTATATCAGAGGCCGCCATATTGAAACGAAAATTAATGAAAAAAACATCTGACATATACGTCTTTCAGGCTTTATACGACATGCCTTCGTACAAAATTTCAAAACAATCGGTCAGTGCGTTTGGTAAAAACTGTGTAACAAATAAATCACACAAACCAAATGCCGAACGGTCGAGTTGGAACAGGGACCGGTAAATAAAGAAACTATCAGATGTTACTTTATATCGGTGAGGTAGGGTCCTTTATTTTAAAGTAATGTTTACTTTTTCTTTATATAAAGTATAAGTACAGATATAGTATTCGGGGATAATCGATTTAATAGGTTTTCAGGACGTCTGTTCACATCGCCGGATTTTTTTTTCTAAGGCGAAAAGCACATTGATAATATCGCCTACGTAAATGTAAATGTGAGTGTAAAGTGTTAAAGTTGTAAGTGTGTATTAGACTCGGGTACCGCAAGGGACGTCTAAATCCTCTCAATGCGGGGCCACATCGTCGGAGACTTTTCTAATGAACAGTTTTATAAGAAATTTAGAATTTTAATTGTAAATATTACATTGTTGTAGCATCAGCGCTTAATTGATTGCATCTTACGAGTGCATTGTGTAATTTGTAATTTGCACTAAATATGTGACATTAAGGTCCATCGTCATTCCAACACGTCTCCCTTGCCCTTCGAACGAGGGAAGCGAACAAATTTCTTTGATTAAACAACGCACATTGCATTTAAACGATTTCACTAAACTAAACACTCTACTCCGATACGTTGCGAACACAGCTCCAGCTATAACATTCTATCTAATTGCTTCTATTCTAGAACGTTTTTAAAACAATTTCTGCATATATTCCGTTCTAACGTCTCAAAGCGTGTATCTTTGGAATGCAATTGAGTTTTACGTTCAATTCAAGAAGTTATTTAGCTGTTTCAGTCATTCTTTATGTGTTAATAAGGCACAAGTGTAAATGTGTTTAGGTTAATTGTTTATTGTGTTTAGATAGATAATTTTATCAATAACAATGCTTTTCTTTTAAAACACTTGAAAAATTGTGACGTTAAACTGTTCTAGTAAAGTATTAAATAATTACTTACACAGTGCGTTAAGAAGTTCGTCTTAAAATAGGGCTCCGAAAAATTAGAATTGGCACTTTGCTTATACTTATATGACACTTA
Source organism: Callitettix versicolor (assembly GCA_022606455.1). NCBI lineage: Eukaryota > Metazoa > Arthropoda > Insecta > Hemiptera > Cercopidae > Callitettix > Callitettix versicolor. Next base: position 24,007,373 of record CM040183.1, on the reverse strand, counting down.
TCGTTCTTAATATAATTGCAAGTTATTTAAAAACTTGGGTAGATTCGATTAATGTTAAAAGTAACAATGGTAAAAACGAATGAAGGGATACTATTTTTCATTCGTGTTGTGGCATATTATATTATACAACATTCAGTGTTGTGTTCACATTCTTTAATTTAGAATTTTTTCAAACACTGCCATACAAATATTGAAATTTTCCAAACACTGCCATACAAATATTGAATTTTTCCAAACACTGCCATACAAATATTGAATTTTTCCAAACACTGCCATACAAATATTGAATTTTTCCGAACACTGCCATACAAATATTGAATTTTTCCAAACACTGCCATACAAATATTGAATTTTTCCAAACACTGCCATACAAATATTGAATTTTTCCGAACACTGCCATACAAATATTGAATTTTTCCAAACACTGCCGTATAAATATTGAATTTTTCCAAACACTGCCATACAAATATTGAATTTTTCCGAACACTGCCATACAAATATTGAATTTTTCCAAACACTGCCATACAAATATTGAATTTTTCCGAACTCTGCCATACAAATATTGAATTTTTCCAAACACTGCCATACAAATATTGAATTTTTCCAAACACTGCCATACAAATATTGAATTTTTCCAAACACTGCCATACAAATATTGAATTTTTCCAAACACTGCCATACAAATATAGAATTTTTCCAAACACTGCCATATAAATATTGATTACAAATATTTTTAAACTTCTTCAATTCACTGTCAGAAATAATTGATTTTTGTTGTTCAAATTCTTTGTTTTTTTAAATATCATACAATGAATAACACTTAATAAAGGACTACTTACTACTTGTTTCAACTCGACAGTTTTGACATTTGGTTTGTGTGTTTGTTACTCAGTTTTGGCCAAACGCATACATCGATTGTTTTGAAATTTGGTATAGAGCTACCTTGTGTAAAGCCCGAACGACTATATGTAAGATTTTTTCTATTCACTTCCGTTTAAAGATGGCGACATTCGATTTACAATTAAGGAGTGTACGCAGTTTTAGCCAAACGCGGTAACCGATTGTTTTTAAATGCGGAACGAAGATGCCTCGTATAAAGCCCGAAATTCGTATGTATAAGACGTTTCGTTCACTTCCGTTTCAAGATGGCGGGCTCTGATTCAACGTTGAAAGCGTAGCTGTTGGTTATTTCGTGTAATACTGGCTGAACGGCAATACCTGTCATAATTTCCACCGCTTAATGGAGAAATAGCATAAAATTTCTAATAAAGTTGGTATAGTAACAGTTCGTAAATATTGCGGTTACCTGTTGAATTGGCGGGAAAAGTTACGAGCGCTCTGTGTATTCTTGTAGTTGAAGAACTCTACTGTTCTTTGAACTACTGGTTCCTTATAATAGATAGTGTGACCATGGAATACTCCCTAGGACTTCAATTTTTTGTTTTGTTTTTTGGTGCTTAACGTCCGACTATTGTGCACACTTGGGCTAATGCAGACGATGGGATGATTTATAGTGTATGAAAATACCAAGCCCTGGCCGGGAATCGACCCCGGGTCCTCGGGGTGAAAGCCTAGTGCACTAATAACTAGGCCACCGAGGCGGCTCTTCCTAGGACTTCAAAGCCTAGCGCTTATGATACGGGCACTCTTTGATTAAATAGTCGGTTGCTTGGTAACTTGCCAATCAGCTGAGAAGGGCGACACCTCTTCCGCGCATCAAACGTTTCTTCGTGTATTTAGTTCTCGTTTTGTATTTATGTTATTGGCAGCTACATTTTGTTGTTGTTTTATCTTTATCTAATTCTAAAAAGCCTGTAAATAGACAATCGAGAAGACTCACGCCTGTCACATCGCTGGTAACCGATTCCGCGGTGAAGGTTGTCACCGATAACATCGCTCAGTTCGCGTGCAGTCACATAATTCAAGGTCATCTATCACTTGTCCGTTAATATGGGCTTTAGCTTGGACGCGAGTCAGCGACTTTTGAACCCTTCTTGTGCTATCAATTTTAACTTGTAAAACGTTTTTCGTATCATTAAACTAGTATTGGTTCGCCAGATGTAACCAAAGTTTTAGCTCAAGGTACACATAGGCCTGTTTGTATTACGGAATGTAACTGGGATAGTAAAACATTGAACCCAAGACTTTACATCGAATATCCGCTACTGGAAAATCAATTGCTTAAAGCGGTCATGATGGGAAGACCCATGCTCTTGAAATGAGCACAATGTAGCAATTATTGTTATATTTTTTTCAAATGTGGCGCACACATCGATTTTGTTATTAACTTGGGCAAGTCTATCATCGCAGCAAAATCCGATCGTTATTTTCAAAATGGCGCCATTTAAAATCATTAAAAGAAACCATAAAGTTGTTTTTTTTTAAATCCGATTTTACCATCGTAATCAGCACTAAAAACTACATAGTGTTTTTTTTAATTATACAAAATTGTATCTGTCGTCGGTTACGGTTTGTTTTCATAGTTTCAATTTATTTTAAAAATGCAAATTTTATTTCTGATTTTGGTGGTGAAGTCAAGAGTTTCAGAGAAAAGAGTATTTTTGGAAATTCGCTTCCATCACTTCAGCGAGACATATGTTTTTTTAATATTTAAACTTTTGTGTTTAAGATTTTACTACTTGTTAACCTACATAGCTGCAATTTACTCGCCTATTGTTTAACTATAGTGGCAGTAAAATAGAATCAATAGATAAACAGACTAATGCAGGCACACTCTTATCGAACTTTAGACTACATTTTTATCGAATTCCCATTAGACAATGAGGTATGGTAAAACCCAAACGTTTTGCAGGGTCAGGGTTTATTTTTGTATTTTCAGTATAACCTAAAAGTTTAAGACTGTAATGTACACAAATTTTAATGATGTTTGTGATGGTATAACCATACTTTCAAAAACCTTATAATACTTCCATTAAGTCACATTGTTTCGGAAATTTTTACATAGGCCTGGTTTGCACATATCTCGGGACAGTTTTTGAAAACAGCTCGTTTATATTGATAAAAACTGTTGGAAATTAATAGTTTAAAATTTAATGTATTTTTTTTAAATTGACGCATTTATTAGCATATTTATGATACAACATTACTGTCTATTTGCATTAACGTGTTTATCGTTGTTTATTATTTATGGTTGTTTATTATTTATCGTAAGATCTAGGTTATAATTAATTATTCATATCTCTTCAATGATTGTCATTTGAAAATTAATTATTGGCTTCAAGTTATGTGATACAGCATCATCCAGTTTGAAAAACCAGTCTATTTAAATAATTATTATGTCCTGATATGATAAATTGAACTTGATGGGTTTATTTATCTTTAATAGTGTGTAATATAAACAAGGTTTAGGAATTAATTAATGGCGTAGTGTACATGGAACAGCTGTTAGCTCGGGGATGAATATACTGTATTTTCCTTTCAGACATTGCACTGTATTTTCCTTTCAGACATTGCAGTCATTGCGCTGTATTTTCCTTTCAGACATTACACAGTATTTTCCTTTTAAACATTGCAGACATTGCGCTGTATTTTTCTTTCAGACATTGCACTGTATTTTCCTCTCAGACATTGCAGACATGGCACTGTATTTTCCTTTTAGACATTGCAGACATTGCACTGTATTTTCGTTTTAGACATTGCAGACATTGCACTGTATTTTCCTTTCAGACATTGCAGACATTGCGCTGTATTTTCCTCTCAGACATTGCAGATATTGCGCTGTATTTCCCTTTCAGACATTGCACTGTATTTTCCTTGTAGACATTGCATACATTGCAGTGAATTTTCCTTTCAGACATTGCAGACATTGCGCTGTATTTTCCTCTCAGATATTACACTGTATTTTTCTTTCAGAAATTGCACCGTATTTTCCTTGCAAACATTGATTCCTGGACAAACAATGCATCTTAGGAAACAAGTTAATGTAACACTTAGAGCTATGTTGATGGAATCAGCAACTCGTGTAAATTTATTACATGTTACGGGTTACGGGGCTTAGTGGTTCATGGCATCGCGAGCAGAGGATCAAAGCCTTCTTAGGTACTGTTAGGTTGTGTAGATTGGTTTGTTCGGTGAGTTTAAACAGGCCGCTGACCAGCTCTTTCAATAGAAAGATATTGGGGTCCTGGAAACCAAACACCCTTCGGCTCCTGCTGACAAGAGCTTCACAATCTAGATCGCAATGGTAAATTCGTAACCTATTCAGATGCACCGTCAAATCTCAATGCAGTCCTATGGTTCTTCCGAATCGCCCTGTGCACGGTCCTTATTGTCCATTAATGAGGGATGGACTGACAGCCTACCAGTCTTGGTGTAATGTTTACCGTCTCCAAATTGAAAATGTAATAAAACACAGTGTAGGAAGTGCGATACGTGCAAATAGTTTGTGTGACCCCCCCAAAAAAATTCAAATTTAGGTAATGATTAAAAAAAGTAATTAGCTTTAAAATACATTTTTTTAAATTATAGAAAAAATAACGCACGCAATTGTAACCATATTTTCGTAATAAATATAAATTTTATCAATAACATAAAATTCTCGCTAAGGTATTTTAATGTTTTATTGATCAATAGAAATAGTAATTTGAAAGTATCGATACTGTATTAATTTGTTAAAAGTTAAAGTGTACGGTATAGCCTAGACATAACAAGTAAAGTTATAACAGCGAAACGAAGCATTAAAAATAACCAGTTGTCTAATGAATGTAGGAAGGGGCAAAAGAGGCGAACAGAAAGTGATTAGAAGTACAACGGATTGGTTAAAATATTCAAATTGTACACATTAATCCGATGAAAGTGGAGCCTTGGAACGGCGATAAAAAAGTAATTTTTTATAAGGATTTACGTATAATTACAAAGGACGTAAATTAAATGGGTGTTCGGAACGGTGGAGTGGCGATATGATTGGCTCTTTCTGTAAATTGCAAATGAAGGAACGTAAAAAAGGAGATTTGTGTCATTTAAATAAACGGTGTTTCTTAAAAAGTATTTCATGAATTAGTAATAATTTTATGCGAGGCAATTACTTCACTTTGGTACAACCACCGAACCTGAAACAAAAAGACATATTCGGTTGAAGAATATTGATTTGTTTGAAAATTGATAGTTTGCAATATTATATATTGATCTAAAAATACCTTTCAGCTAAGATTGCTACGAGCAGAAGCTTGTTAGGTTAGGTTAGGTTTGTCGAGGCAATTATATAATTTTGGTACAAGCATTGAACCTCAAAATAGAAGGAGTTAAAGAATACAGTGATATACAGTTAAATGATATTGATTTGCTTGAAAATTTGATAATTGGCAATATTATTTATTGATCTAAAAATATCTTCCAGCTAATATTGCTATGAGCAGAAGCTTGTTAGGTTAGGTTAGGTTTGGCGAGGCAATTATTTAATTTTGGTACAAGCATTGAACCCCAAAATAGAAAGAGTTAAAGGATACAGTTATATACAGTTAAAGGATATTGATTTGCTTGAAAATTTGATAAATGGCAATATTATATATTGATCTAGAAATATCTTCCAGCTAATATTGCTATGAGCAGAAGCTTGTTAGGTTAGGTTAGGTTTGTAGAGGCAATTATTTAATTTTGGTACAAGCATTGAACCTCAAAATAGAAAGAGTTAAAGAATACAGTGATATACAGTTAAAGGTTATTGATTTGCTTGAAAATTTGATAATTGGCAATATTATTTATTGATCTAAAAATATCTTCCAGCTAATATTGCTACGAGCAGAAGCTTGTTAGGTTAGGTTAGGTTTGTAGAGGCAATTATTTAATTTTGGTACAAGCATTGAACCTCAAAATAGAAAGAGTTAAAGAATACAGTGATATACAGTTAAAGGTTATTGATTTGCTTGAAAATTTGATAATTGGCAATATTATTTATTGATCTAAAAATTCCTTCCAGCTGAGATTGCTACGAGCAGAAGCTTGTTAGGTTAGGTTAGGTTTGTCGAGGCAATTATTTAATTTTGGTACAAGCATTGAGCCTGAAAATAGAAAGACATATTGAGTTAAAGAACATTGATTTGTTTGAAAATTGATAATTTGCAATATTGATCTAAAAATACCTTTCAGCTAAGGCTGCTATGAGCAGAAGCTTGTTAGGTTAGGTTAGATTTGACAAGGCAGTTACATAACTTTGGTACAAGCACTGAACCTCAAAATAAAAAGACATATTGAGTTGAAGAATATTGATTTTCTTGAAAATTGATAGTTTGCAATATTATTTATTGATCTAAAAATACCTTCCAGCTAAGGTTGCTACGAGCAGAAGCTTGTTAGGTTAGGTTAGGTTTGGTGATTAATTGCACAAGTTTATAGCAGTTCGTGTGTACTTAATTAGCCAATGAAAGTACGAATATACAAATAGCGCGGTAAATTTAAGCACGTCAGTTGTGTTGCCAAGGCAGTCTACTTTCTAACTGCTTCGGCCATTGATGAGTACGGCACGATACGGCATTTCCTGTTGGGCGACTTCCGTAGGCGCCAGTGTGGGAGTAGCAGCGGCCACCGCCGTCTTCTCGAAAAATAAAAAGTTTCTCACTATACGAAGTGCTTGGAAAGCTGTACAATTAAAAAAAAGAACAAATGTGCTATATGTATATTAATTCATCGACATACAGAACTGGTTTTAGTGTTATTACGGTGGAAAATATTTCAAGTTTTTCCTAAAAGTTAGGATTAGTAATTCGGTATAAATCCTATGTGAAGTCGGTTTCTCGCTAAACCCGCTGAAAGCGTAGCGGGTATGAAATTTTCAACTGCAGCCTAGATTTGTTTTCCTCCGAGCTCTGCGAATGGAGGACAGTCTAAAAATAGGGTCCTTGATGAATAGGGAAAAGTCAAAATCCGGTAAACTTGAAGGTCATGCAATCGGAACGGGCTCGGTGGTCGCAGTGGCTAAAGCATAGAACCTTCTACTGCGTCACTGAACTGCGCACCTAAAGGTTCTTAGTTCGAGCCGCAGTTGCTCCCGTAGCTTTCCCTGACTTTTATCACTGATATCCCTCGTTCTCATTAATCTAATTGGCATAAGTATGGATGTTAGCACAAAAAAAAAACAAAAACAAAATCGTCGCAGCCCGACCAATTTTTGATAGGGAAAACGTGTGTAACAAGTGTGATACAGACTTTTTGGCCTGCACTCCATTAATTCTCGTTGATGGTGTTATTAGCCCACTGCACAATAATTATAGACTTGCTTTACTGATGTTAAAAAAAATTTGCTAACCCTCGAGAGTTAATAATTTTAGTGATAGTAGGCTAATTAGTATAGGCCTACCACTGGCAAATATCTAATTATTAAAAAACATAATTATGAAGTAAAAGTACTAATAAGCAGACTGTTTATCGCTTTGTTAAACGGTGTAAAAATTACAAACAAATGTTTTCTAACGTTATAAAACACATACGTTACTCAAACGGTATTTTTACAATTACGAGTATATTAAGAAATTAACTAATATTTTGTAAAAAAAAATAATGTTTTTATAATCGTCTTTCTAAAAGAAAAAAACCGCGACAAGCAGCTTTCACTTTGACGTGATGGAAGCGAATTTCAAAAAAAAGTTAAAAATCTTTAACTGTTTTCAAAATATGATTTTACCATCTCAAAACGAGAAAATCAGCTTAAGTTTACATTTTAGTTTTTAAAATTACATTAAAAATATATAACGTTAATCAGTGTGTAGCTTAAGATAAAAAAATATGATTTTTTAATATTTGAAATTACCGCCATTTTGAAATAGTTGAATGGCATGTGGTAACAAACGCACGCACAAATATATAGGCTATACACACATACGAGGTGTGTTCAGAAAGTAACGAGCATTTTTAAATTTCGCGGGCTTGGAGAGTCCGATTGTCAAACATTTATTTTTATTATGTTGATATACATGCCCTTGAAGTATGATAAAACTTTCAGCTGTTTTCATTTTTGACTTTGTCTGTGACAGCCACTAAGGTTAGACGTGTTTTTATGAGCTCGGCGATTTTCGTTTGTTAAAAGAAATGGATCAAAGAATTTGTATCAAATTTTGCGTAAAAATGGGATAAAGTGTAACAGAGTGTGTGAAATGTTAACAATTGCCTATGGTGAGTCAGCTATGAGTAAAGCAAGGGTTTACGAGTGTTATAAGCGTTTCCAAGAAGGACGTGAAGACGTTGAAAATGACGAACGCCCTGGACGCCCCAGCACATCAACAACCGATGAAAACGTGGAAAAAATGAAAGAAATGGTTATGAACAATAGCCGAATCACACTTAGAGAGGTCGGTGATGATGTTGGCGGCATATCGATTGGATCATGTCATGACATTGTTTCCAATGTTTTGTGTACGAAACGCTTGGCAGCAAAATTCGTTCCAAAATTGTTGAATTTTGAACAAAAAGAGCGGCGAATGGAAGTTGCTCAGGAGTGACTAAATGAAGTCAACGACGATGCAGAATTACTGAAACGTATTATAACAGGTGACGAAACATGGGTTTACGGATATGACGTCGAAACTCAGGCGCAATCATCCCAGTGGAGGCATTCTGGCTCGCCAAGACCGAAAAAGGCTCGACAAGTGCGGTCGAACGTGAAGGTTATGCTCACTGTGTTCTTCGATATTAATGACATAGTGCATCATAAATTCCTGCCACCAGGTGAAACGGTCAATAAGGAGTACTACCTACAAGTTCAACGCTGTTTGCGTGAAGCGATCCGAAAAAAAACGCCCGGATCTGTGGAAAACAATTCATGGATTTTGCACCACGATAATACACCAACTCACACTTCATCGCTTGTTCGTGAATTTTCGGTCAAAAACAGTACTGTAACGATGCCGCAGCCTCCATATTCGCCAGACATGGCTCCGTGTGACTTTTTCCTATTTCCAAAAATTAAGAGAAACTTAAAGGGCAGTCGTTTTACAGCCGTAGATGACATTAAGAGCGCATCGCTGAAAGAACTTGCTTTCAGCTATCTCAAAGATAGAGTTTGAGAAGTGTTTCGAGGATTTGAAGAAACGCTGGCACAAGTGCATAATCTCCATTGGGGACTATTTTGAAGGCGACAACATCAATGTAGAAGAATAAATAAAATTAAAATTCTCGTTACTTTCTGAACACACTTAGTATATGCGTTGGTCGGGGTAGCTGCAGTATGCGTCAGTATGCTGCATGTCTGAACATGCAAGTGTAAGTGGAAATTCGGGCCACTTTTTACATGTTTGCTTTAAAGTGACATACGAAACATAATTTTAACTTAAGAAATATGAGAATAGATCGTTAGATTATGAAACTCTGTGGTAGGCAATGATTTAATATAAATTAATTGTTAATGGTGGCATTGCAATAGCCTTCTTAATTTTTATTCTTCCTGCAGTCTTGGAGTACAGTTCAAACCTAAGGTTGTATTTATCGCTCCTGAGGTTTGATCATGGAGTGGTATATTAGCCTGTACATGAGTAGGAAGGAATAATGAACGCAATAGCACCACCCAGGAGACATTTATCTCCTTAATATTCGTTGTTAACTGTGGCAATGCAGTTCAGGTCAGCGTGTCAGCTTATCCAAGAAATCTGCTCAGTATAAAACATTTCAAGATGACCAGAAGCTGAACTAGACTCTCCTATGCGCTGACGTATCCGAGATAGTGAAAGCACCACGTCACTTTAACTTGCGCACCACAAGGTCCCATTAACGCCGATCCATCGTTCTTATTATACTAACTGAGTATAATGGAGTACTAATATAGTATGGACGTTAAACAAAATAAATATTAAAAACAAAACTTTTAGACACGTCAATCAGCGATCCTGTTAAGGGATTAAAAATGCGCTAAACCCATAAATTAGCAATCGCTTTGAAATAACGTTTTCATAATTGCATTCTTCGAAATGTAATTCTAGTTGTAGATAGATAAGAATGCTAGAGGAAGGGATTATAAAAACACTAGGCAAACCCATTGTGATTTGACGAACCTATTGTGGGTGTAATCCTCTTAAGTTCAGTAAATTAGTGCCCTTAATAAGTTCCATTGACTAACTCATCCTGCTCGAGGTCCCTAGGGTTTTGGAAACAAAAAATCATTAGCCTCCCGCTAGAAAGAGCCTCAGAATCATTCATTATGTGTCCTGCAGTTTCCTCCTCTTTCCTGCGTAACTTACACTCGGTTTTTCCGTGGTACATTCCTATCTTATTCAAGTACGCTCTCCGACCACAGTGCCCTATGGTTTTCCTCAGTTATGCTGTGCCCAAAATGCCTGCTGTTCCTGTAAGTCCTTCATGAGGAACCTTGAGAGGCGCTTGCTATGCGAATACTTATGAAGGTTGTCCCATCTTGCCTGATGTTGCTTGTTAATCCACCTATTGGTAGCAGAACAGACCAACAACAGAAAATTCCCTAAAACCCGTTCGGGTCCAATAAACTCAATCAGTCTGCCTCTGCCTCCTCATTACCCTTAACCCCTTATGCCCGAAACCCAGTTTCCCAGGAACAGAACGTTAAGGTTCTCCCCGACACTCCCAGACCAGTTTGGACTGAGTTGTATGACCTGCGAGTGCTTTGCTGCCTGACTATCGGCATAAATATTAATTCGATTCTTCTTGAAGGCCCATCTGAAATTCCCCCGAATAACGGTCATTAATGGCCATTACCTCAGCGTGGAATATTGTTGCATGCTGTCCATGCAAACTATTCTCTTCATCCTAGATCTCAGGCAGTACACCCCAGCAACAGTGCCCGTCTTTGTCTTGGAGCCATCTGTGTACCATACCAGGTCTCAGAATTTCGCAGTACATAATCTTTCTCCTCAAATCTCATCGACATAAAATGATCTAGAAACCTTGCTGCATTTGGCTACCTGCTCCGTCCTCCATTATCAGAATCGGGTCTCTGATCTTTTCTGTGATTCTAGCTTGTCCCAAAGATGAAAGTTGGGGATAGCCGGATACCATTTTCCTACAGTCTATATGTTCCTTTACGTTCCTCCATGACATATAGGTCAATGGGTTGGAACCCTAGAACGACCTCCATAGACACCGTTGATGTCATGTTCATGGAGCCGGTTATGCACAGGCAGGCTAACCTCTAGATTTTAGCCAGAATTTCTCTAGGCCCCTCTCTGCTCGACCGTAGTCAACATGACAGGACCAAGCACACCATGGGTCTCCCATAGGATCCCAGTAATGTAGTTGTAACCTGCAGGCTAGCCATAGCGCTGTGAATCATCACTTTGTAAACTCTACGAGCCTAATTTAAAATGAAGTCATGAGTAGCCTATAACACGGCAAAACATATGTTGTGTTATAAACAATACGCGCGAATAAAACATACAATCAGCGAGTTATTCTAGATGATGGAAAGTTAATGGTCTGTCAAACAACAAACGTCTGTACAAATGTTTACACTTCATTACGTCTGTCTCAGAACTGAGATAGTTTGTGCGTTTTAAACATTGTTTAATTTATTAATTGCTTTTCAATTAACGCCAAGGTTAAAGAAGCAAAACCCGTTTCTCACTCGAGACTAGAAACGCAGTTTGTTGTTGCGTTTTTTATTTGTAAGACGGAATAATCACGGCGCGCAGCTGTCTCGCAAACGTGATGGAAGCGTTTTTCCAAAAAGTTGTATTTTACGTGAACTTTTCTTTTGAAACTCTGATTTCATCCTCATAATTAGAATTAAAATCTGCATATATTAGCATTTTAAACTTGTAAATTACATTGAAAATGCAAAAATGAACCATGACCACGGTTGAATTCAATTTCTTCAACAATTTTCAGCGATGGTAAAACCAGGTTTTCAAAAACCCACAAACACACAATCAGCGTTCATTTCAAATACTCGGGTGTGAATCCTGCCATCAAGTAAGCGAGACATTTGCGTGCCGCGATATTGGTAATAGAAGTATCACTTGATTCAGCTATCGAGTTGACTGTTTCAAATACAGTAGGGTGACTAAAATTAATCTTTGTTTCCTTGTGGTTGCTTATTCAACGCATGTGGCCTTATTAGACCTTGGCTAAATGTCGAGGACACGCCTAACGACATAAACACATGGCTTCTGTTTGGACATTTCTTAAAAATAAAACAACTCACTCTTCGGAGCTGGTGACGTTTTTGTAAAGAACTTGGTCTCAACATTTCAAATGATCGATCTTAAAAGTTACGCAAACATACCTTCCTTGTTTTTAGATTATCTAATTAGAAAAAAGAGATTTATCTGGATGCATTGTCGTTTGTGTATCTGTGTATCGATAGAGGCTAAACTAATTGACAAATTTTGATATTATATGACATGTAGGTCTGGTATGCATCTCGAGAATATCCTTCTTCTTTCTCATCCTTCTACTCCTCCTTTTTTACTCCTTCTTCTCCTCATTTTCTTTTCTTCTCTCCTAATCACCACTCCTCCTCTTCCTCCTCCTCCTTCTTTCCTTTTTTCTACTCTCCTCTCACTACTTCTCTTCTTTTTCCTCATCCTCCTTCTCCTCCTCTTTCCACTCTTCCTTCCCCCACTCCTCTTCCTTCTTCTCCTCCCACTCCTCCTCTTCCTCCTCCTCCTCACTTTCTTTTACTTTTTCTTCTTCTCCTCGTCCTTCTTTTCTCCTCCCACTCCTCCTCTTCCTCCTCCTCCTTCTTTCCTTTTCTTTTTCTCTCCTCCCACTACTCTTCCTCCTCCTCCTCCCACTCCTCCTCCCACTCATCCTTTTCCCACTCCTCTTCCTTCTCCTCCCACTCCTCCTCCGTTTCCTCATCCCACTCCTCCTATTCTTCCTCCTTATCCCACTCCTCCTCCTCTTCCTCCTTCCCCTTCTTCTTTTTCTTTAATTTTGTCTTCTCCTTTTTTTCCTTCTGCTCCTCGTCCTCCACCTCCTCCTTCTCCTTTTTCCTTCTCCTTTTCCTTCTTATTCCTACTCTTCTTATTCTTCCTGTTCTTTGTGTGTGTGTGTGTGTGTGTGTATTTTAAAGCCAAATTTTGGCAAATATTTGCTCAAGCGTAGCCCATAAATACTTAAATATAAAACGTATGTTAGAAATACTATTAAAAAATCCTGTTCGAGAGCTACCGACAAAAAAACTAAAAAAAGGGCTTATAAGGTTTTGGTCATACAGTGTACCTTAATATTAACAATGAAGTGAACATAGCAGATTTTGAATATGAAAAATTTCCGGTGCGATGGGTTATCGTTAAAACCATAAGTAAATCTTGGAACCGTCCATTTTTTTCATTTGTTCCCGAACCATATTTTTTATTACAGTTTTTGTTTGTTTGGCAGTCTTTATTGAGTACATTCGTCTTATTTTTCTGGTTTTGTTAGTGTTTCATTTGTTGATTCGTTTCGGATTGTCTCCATTAGCAAAGTACTCTTTCAGTAGTTTGTAGTTCCACTTATCAATGTGAGAAAGTCTGTGTAACGTGTTCACCATTTATTTACTTGGAATTGAATTGCGTTGCAGGTGCAAAGTCTTCTAGTGATCACTTGAGCAGACGCATTGTCACCAAGTTCATTTATTTAAACAGCAAACACAGGCAGTAGGAGAGTGGAGTGTTTATTTAAATAGGACAAGATGCTTTCAGCATTATTCAGTAAAACTTTACAAACAGCCTGAGCGTCTTTGTAACAGCGTTTCTAGTCAACATTCGTAACTGTGTTTATGGATATAAAAATTGTAATTTGATCTCGACACACGTGAGCCAGTTAGCTCGAGCCTTCCGGTTTTCAGGTGAGAGCAACCTACGGACATCATCGCGCCCAGAGACGGATCTCGCTGTCTAATTTGTTCAGATAAGGGGAGAACCAGAACAAATTATTTAAAATGAGCGCCAATTCTAGAATTATATGTATCTTTCTTTATAAGTCGTTACAAATTGTATATTTTACAAATTGTGTGTTTGTGTGTGTATGTGTGTGTGTCTAAGTGAGAGAGAAAGAGTGTGTGTGTGTGTGTGTGTAAGTGGGTGCGTGGGTGTGTGGGTGAGTGGGTGTGAGTGCTTGTGTATGTGTGTATGTGTGTGTGTGTGTGTGTGTGTGTGTGTGTGTGTGTGTGTGTGTGTGTGTGTGTGAATGAGAGAAAGAGAAAGTGTGTGTGAGAGAGAGAGAATATGTGTAAGCGTGTGTGTGTGTGTGTGTGAGAGAGAGAGAGAGAGAGAGAGAAAGAGAGAGTGTGTGTGTGTGTGTCTGAGTGAGAGAGAAAGTGTGTGTGTGTGTGTGTCTGAGTGAGAGAGAAAGAGAGAGAGTGTGTGTGTGTGTGTGCGTGTGTAAGTAGGTGCGTGGGTGTGTGGGTGAGTGGTTGTGAGTGCTTGTGTGTGAGTGTGTGTGTGTGTGCGCGCGCGTGAATGAGAGAAAGAGAAAGTGTGTGTGAAAGAGAGAATATGTGTAAGCGTGTGTGTGTGTGTGTGTGTGTGTGTGTGTGTGTGTGTCTGAGTGAGAGAGAAAGAGAGTGTGTGTATGTGTGTAAGTAGGTGCGTGTGTGTGATTGCGTGTGTGTGAGTGTAAGTGTGTGTGTGTGCGCGCGCGCGCGAGTGTGAATGAGAGAAAGAGAAAGTGTGTGTGAGAGAGAGAGAGAGAATATGTGTAAGCGTGTGTGCGGCTGAATGAGAGAGAAAGTGTGTGTGTAAGTGGGTGTGTGGGTGAGTGGGTGTGAGTGCGTGTGTGTGAGTGTGTGTGTGAGTGTGAATGAGAGAAAGTGTGTGTGAGTGTGAGTGAAAGAAAGAGAGAATTGTGTGAGCGTGTGTGTGTGTGTGTGTGTGTGTGTGAATGAGAGAAAGAGAAAGTGTGTGTGGTCTGAGTGAGAGAAAGAGAGAATGTGTGTGAGCATGTGTGTGTGTGTGTGTGTAAGAGAGAGAGAGAGAGTGAATGAGAGAAAGAGAAAGTGTGTGTGTGTGTGTGAGAGAGAGAGAGAGAAATAGAGAATGTGTGTGAGCGCGCGCGCGCGTGTGTGTGTGATAGAGTGAGTGAGTGAGAAAGATAGTGTGTGTACATACGTACGCGCTCATTCTATAATTATTATATGTGTGAGTGTAAGCACTCTCATTCGTTTGTTCCGATTTGATTCAAATTTGGCGCAAAAATCAATATCGGTAATACCTTGGAGAAGTTTTTCACCCAGCGCGGTTTGTGTAATATTCTCAAAATATCCGTAATTTTATACTTTGAAAATTCATTACTGTATTTTTAAACGTCTTTTTTTTGAAATTGCATCATCGTAATCAGCGTTTAAAACTACATGAAATTGGCATTTTGAATTTTCGAAATCGGTTAAAATTTTAAAAATCTTAATTTAATGTTCGTCAGGGTTCATTTTCATATTTGCTAGGTAGTTAAAAAATTTAATATGCAGATTTCAATGCGGTTTATGATAATGAAATCACACGATGTGCTGTACGGACAACACTAAAACTGTGGTCATGTTGTATGAACAGCTGTTATATAGCCTGTTCGTTGTATTGTTGAAGGATTGGCGACAATAACGTGTTGCTGGCATTCAGCTCCGTAAGCCTTGAACAGTAAGGTTTTAGAAAGTTACACTATAGGTTAGGTTAATACCACGCAGCGTGCACGATAGCTGGCTGCTTAACAACCAATACAAATACAATTAATTGTAACAGGTATCCGATGTTTTGTTGACGTGATAGAAGCAAATTTGCAAAAAAATAACTAATTTATTTTTACAAAAGCAACCCTGACCTCTGTTGGGTTCATTTTTAATTGCATTTGAAATTTCCTTTTGATTACAGTTTTTTTACTGTAGTGAAATTTGAATTTTAAAAAGGAAAACATTTTTAATTGGAATAAACGCCATTTTGAAACTGTATAACAGATTTTTGTGATAACTGTGGAACAAACTGGACTAAAATTGTAAAACTTAAAGTGCAAAAACATTTTTCAAAAGTTGTTCGGGATTGATTCCAATTTCAAAGTATAAAATCTAGGTCTTGAATTAAAAATTCGTTAATATTTAGTGCATATAGGTTCATTAAACTCTTTTCGAATTTGATGACATATACAAACAATATAAAGACATTTTTATTTTATTTATTATTATTATTATTATTATTTTGTTATTTTAAAGCGAAAAGCACATTGAGGCTAATATCGCCTCCCTAAATGTAAGTGTTAGTGTAAAGTGTTAAAGTCGTAAGTGTGTGTGTAAGATGTGGGTACCATGAGAGACGTCTAAATCCTCTCAATAGGTGCAGCTAGGCTACACCCCTTGCGGGAAAGACCTTTTTAAACCTAACACTGTAAACGTTATCTGTTAGAGGCCTACCACAATTTTAACATTTAATAATCGTATCACTTACGTTATAGAAACGAATTTCCAAAAGTATTTTTCTTTTTCTTTACCTTTTTGGAAATTCTGATTTCACCATCGTAATCATCTTTAAAGTGCGTATATTTGGATTTAAAAAAATGGATTACATTGAAAATGAACCCTGACCGCTGTCAGAAATTAAATTACTTAATTTCGACGGATTTTTAAAATTCTAAATGCCAATTTGTACAGTCTTTAACGCTGATTACTATGGTGAAATCGGATTTTCGAAAATATTTAAAATGAAATAATTGTACATTTTTAAATATTTGAAATGACTGCCATTTTGAAACTGTTAAACAAATTTTACTGATTAACGAACTTACCTATGCTATTATGAAAACGATTGTTCGATAAAGTTTGAATCAGATCAGACTAGAATTGCAACGTGAGCGTAACACACACACACACACACACACACACACACACACACACACACACACACACACACACACACACATATACACACGCACGCGCACGCGCACACACACTCACTCACCCCCCCCCCACACACACACACACCACATAACATACACACACACATATACACACGCAACACATACACACCCATAATACACACGCTCATACACACATAACACACACACACACACACACACACACACACACACACACACACACACACACACACACACACTCACACACACACACACACACACACACACACACACACACACACACACACACACACTCACACACACTCACACACACACTCTCACACACTCACACACACACACCCACCCACCCACCCACCCACACACACACACACACACACACACACACACACACACACACACACACACACACACATACACATACGCACACTCACACACACTCTCTCTCTCACACACACGCACACCATATACACACACGCACACGCACGCGCACACACACACACACCACATACACACCCAGAACACACACACACACACACACACACAACACAACACAACACATACACACCCACAACACACACGCTCTCTCTCTCTCTCTCTCTCTCTCTCTCTCACACACACACACACACACACACACACACACACATCACATACACACACACCCACAACACACACTCACACACACGTACCAGATACACACACACACACACCCACACACATACACACACACCCACAACACACACTCACACACACACACGTACCAGATACACACTCACACACACACACACACCCACACATATACACCCACACTTTAAAATTTTTTTTTTTTTAAGTCAGGGTCGGCGCTCCTTTTGTAGGTCGTGGTGGTTGTTCATGAGCTATTGAGCTCATTTTCAAATGCAAATTTCACTAATAAATAATGGCTTTAAAAAGAAACCGATAAAACAGTAACTGTAACGCAGAGAGGACGCATTAAACACCACAAAATGACCTGCAGCGAATCAGTTTTAACGCAGGTTCAGTAACCCAATTAGAAGGGAGTAATTTGTTTAAAATTACCATACACTGGCAGGCCTGTCAACGATACATGCAATATTCATATAGCCTACAACCCGATCCTCCGTTGTTACGTTATCTATGTATATTGCGTTCGTTTCTTGTTTTTTGTCTGTCTGTTTGTCTATATTAGCATTTTAATTGAGTTCCAGCGTATTTTTGTAACAAGCAGCGTACTTTAAGTGACTTTAATCATGCATTTCAACCATTTCTCAAAAATTCGATGTTGTAGACAGGATCTAAATGTCGAGAGTTTGAAATACAAATGATTGTTTCTTGTGTTTTTTTTTGTCGAACAAAACCGTTAACATTTTATTACTATTAATAATTAAAGAAATGCTACTTTAAATAAAACTTTTTTCAGAACCAGTTCGTTCCGTCATTCAAAGTAGTAATCTTAAATAGCAAAGTAAATAGTGTACAATAATTGTGCAATGTTTTTTACGTTCGGTGTCTGAAAGAATTTTAATTTTAAAAAATCCTAAAATAGTGTGCTTGAAATCACATGAAAGATGTAAGAACTACTTTGCCGTTCGGACGATTTATTTCTTTTGTTATTATTATCATTATGTGATGGAACTTTTTTTTTGGAGGCGCCATTTTTTTTCTATGAAAATACCCGAATAAGCGGTTCATTGCCGTAACCGATGAAAGCTATTGTCACCAAGCAGAGTCTCCTGCATCTATCGTTCCTGTGGCCCTTCGCAAGGCTATATTTTCCTTCCAAAAACACCCGAATAAGCGTTTCATTGCCGAACGTAACTGATGAAAGCTATTGTCACCAAGTAGAGCCTCCTGCATCTATCGTTCCTGTGGCCCTTCGCAAGGCTATATTTTTCTTCCGAAAAAACCCGAATAAGCGTTTCATTGCCGTAACCGATGAAACCTATTGTCACCAAACAGAGCCTCCTGCATCTATCGTTCCTGTGGCCCTTCGCAAGGCTATATTTTCCTTCCAAAAACACCCGAATAAGCGTTTCATTGCCGAACGTAACTGATGAAAGCTATTGTCACCAAGCAGAGCCTCCTGCATCTATCGTTCCTGTGGCCCTTCGCAAGGCTATATTTTTCTCCCGAAAACACCCGAATGAACGTTTCATTGCCGAACGTAACCAATGAAAGCTATTGTCACCAAGCAGAGCCTCCTGCATCTATCGTTCCTGTGGCCCTTCGCAAGGCTATATTTTTCTTCCGAAAACACCCGAATGAGCGTTTCATTACTGAACGTAACCGATGAAAGCTATTGTCACCAAGCAGAGCCTCCTGCATCTATCGTTCCTGTGGCCCTTCGCAAGGCTATATTTTTCTCCCGAAAACATCCGAATGTCGTTTCATTGCCGAACGTAACCGATGAAAGCTATTGTCACCAAGCAGAGCCTCCTGCATCTATCGTTCCTGTGGCCCTTCGCAAGGCTATATTTTTCTCCCGAAAACACCCGAATGTCGTTTCATTGCCGAACGTAACCGATGAAAGCTCATTGTCACCAAGCAGAGCCTCCTGCATCTATCGTTCCTGTGACCTTTCGCAAGGCTATATTTTTCTTCCGAAAACACCCGAATGAGCGTCTTCACTTCCTAACCAGTCTGTGGAACGTCTCTATCACTGAGAAAAAAACTGTGCACTGTGTGTCTAAAGGTTTCACTTCAAAAATTATTTCTTTGCTACTTTCCCAAATATCAAAATCGGTAGCTGTGCAATTGAGAAACGTATGAAATTCTAAAAATCGGTTCGTCAGATCAAAGCACAGATTGATAGGCATCCAACTAAAAAAAATTGTTTGTAACTCTGGGTTCAAATATGCATCAAAATTTTAAAATCGTTTTTTTCAAGATCGCAATATTTTGTTATACTTCGTCAAATTGTCTTAAATGTTTTTTAAAAATAGTTTGTATTTTGTTTAAAAAAATACATATTTACTTCACAATACATATTCATTGAGAATTTTATCTAAATTTTGTTTGAAGACGTTTGAACATTTTGATTGCTGGAACATGTTCAACAATGTCCAGAACGGACAATAAAATAAACACAGATCATAGTTTCCATCGCCTCTGAATGATTATCCCGGAAATTCAAATTGGGGGCATATTGTTTAAAATTTAAGTTGAAAGAATAAAACTGCAACAGCAACAGTTCGATTCACCTTTCACTAACAGTCTCGCATAGAATCAGTTTTAACTTGCATAAGTGTTGTGTGTTGAGAAAGATTAATGGGGGAGAGGGTTAGTTAGAAAGGTCATGCTTTGACCTCGTGACATTAACCTAACGGATGCCATTATACGTTCAAAGCCAGTCCTTCACAATACCTGTTCTTGTCAAAGATCATAACTACATTGAATAGTTTTTTATATCAAATATCGCTACAAAATAAAAAAAAAACATTAAAAATTTATGGTTTATTGATTGCAGTGTTAAGCAATGGGTTTCCTGTAAACTTGTTTGAATATTGTAATTGTTTGTTATATTGGTGAATCCTTTATAGTTGTGCGTGATCTCCATTTTTGGTTGTTGTAAATATTTGTAAAAGACTTCCTCACTGACTGACTCATTCATAATCAACGTACAGCTGAAACCATAATAGCTAGACTTGAAATTTGGAGGGTACACTTAAAAATCACCACTAAGAAACGATTTCAACCCTTAAAGGGGTAAAAATGGGTTACAACGATTTTTATTAGAAAACACGTTTTTCGTTGGATCTTCTTGAAACAACACACAAGTAATTAAATATATCATTTTCCAAAATTCATCACCTAAAGGGGTTAAAAGGGGTAGAAAATGTAAAAAATAGGGTATAAAATTTTCCATTGGAAAAAATATTTTTTCATAGTATATTCTAAATGCATACCCTGAAAAACACAAATAATTAAACACCTATTTCAGCATTTTTCCAAAATTTTTCCCTAAAAGAAAAAAATTTTTTAAAGAGATATAAATGTTTGCATTGGAGAAAAATATTTTTGTATTGGAATTTCTTAAAACTGAACAAAAATATTTTAAAACACAAATTATGAAACATTCGTACACTGTGTTGTTGTTTAATGGCTCACTCCAGCTTCGCTCTTGCTTCTCTGTAAAATCCAATCAGATCTCCTCTCGTATCTATTGTCAGACCCACACACACACACACAACACACACACACACACAACACACACACACACACACACGCACACATACACACACACACACACACACACACACACACACACACACACACACACACACACACACACACACACACACACACACACTCGCCATTTACTTTGCTCGTGTGATCCTTTTCATCGCGTGATTTCATGCACGCGATTCTTTAGGAGTTATGGAATTCGGTGCACTGAGGCGATCCAGGGATTGATAGTGCAACTTATATTCCAATTCGGTAGACTGGTACCGTCAGTAAGTGTCAGCACTCCACTGACTAGCTCTCTTCTTTTCGGCTTAAAACGTTCTCCGACGTCTTCCGATTCCTAGCTTCCATTTCCCTGTCATTCCACAGATATTGATCCAATCCTCTCTCTCGCACTTTCTTATCAATTCCTTCTCTCCAACTAAGTCTCGGTCGTCCTCTTTTTTTGCGACCATGTGGTTTCCACTTTAAAAGCTGTTTGGGAACTCGATTTTCGTCCATCCTTTGAACATGTCCAAACCATAAAAGTTGTTTTGTCTTGATGTCGTCTACATGGTCTTCACATCCATGATTATTACATTTTTTAATCTTTCTTTGTTTGGACCGACTTCGCCAGTAGTCCATTTCTGTAGCTTCAAGACACTGTGGCTATACTTCGCTTCCATATGAGATTATACTTTTTTGTAATTGTAACTTACTAGCTCATTCTCCTAAATGTCCTCAAATTCGTGGAAGCAAAACACCCTTTGCCTCCTGCTGGCATTTGCAGTTTCTGTATCCCTCCTGTATAACCTTAGCACAGTTCTCCGTGGTATAGAGTTCGCTGACAGCCTTCCTGCCTTTCGTCTCAGTGCTATGAGCGTTGTTTTTCTCGCTCTCAACTTTTGATGCCTGTGAGATTATATTATACGCATGTCCGGAAACCAACTACCGTTTCGTTCTACTGCCGCCGCATCGCTAGCGATGGGATTCCGCGCATGCGCGCTCGTCTCTCTGGTTCATTGTCTAACAGCTGACGCAATTACGGCTGGATTACGTTGTGTTTACATTTGCTAGTGTTCGATCAAAATGTTTAAGACAATTTCTAATCCCGCCGACTGTGAAATGCGTTCTGTAATACGCTAGGAATACGAAGCCTGCTGAAATTCATCGCCAAGAGATTTATGGTGAAAAGTAATGAGTGCTGGAGCGGTGAGGAAGTGGATTAGGTTATTCAGTGAAGGTCGAAATAGTGGGCAGTCTTCTGTTGTGATTGATTAATTGGTTGAAAAAGTAGAGAAAATACGAACATCCGCCTTACAGCCCCGATCTAGCTTCTTCTGATTTTCGCTTGTTTCTGAACTGGAAGCGTGATTTTGGACGACGCTTTGACAGCGATGACGACGCCGAAAACGGTGCTTCAGTGGCGGCATCTTTCTATGAAGAGGGTACTAAAAAGTCGGCTCTTCGCAATGACACGCATGTCTGAACAATGGTGGCAACAATGTAGAAAAGTAGTTTAAGAAATGCTCTTTCATGTAAAAGTAAATTTTGTTTTGAAAAAATATGTTTTTTCCAAAACGGTACTTACTTTCAGACATACCTCGTACGTGCATGATCAGAAATCAATAATTATCGAAACCTGTTTCTGTTTCTCAACGACATCAGCTGGGAGACGCGTGTCTCCTTACTGTGGCAATGCGATTGTCTTGTTAGCGTGTCCTTGGCGTATCCGATAATTTCTGCTTAGCATAAAACATCACAAGGCGACCAGAAGCCAGTTTCAGATTAACCCTGTACCTAGAGTCTCCGCTTTGATACTGGCACTGACGTAGCCAAGGTGGTTTAGGCACCGTTCAGTCTGCTGCGTCTCCTAACGTGTACGGTTCCTTAGTAAATCGGGGAAAATTAAGACAAAAAAACAGCCGTGTTTGGTTTTTCGATTTATTAAACCTTGCATTACTCTTAATCCAAATATGGTACCCGCGAGTGATTTTCATTCAAAATTTATGCAAAATCTGATGTTATAATTTTTTTCCGATCGTGTTTTTTGTTAAAATAATTAAACTCAGAGTTTTTGTTGTTTTGAATAATTTTCTTTAACGAAAACCTTACTTCCAAGTGCGTTACATCCAGCAAATAGTATTTTTTATGCGCATGCGCGGTAATTAGTCTATTGTTCTGTTCTGTGTGAGCTGCCACAGTGCACAGTAAATATTATTTTGTTTGCCACGCTTTACACAAATAGACATAGTAAACCAAAGTGCCTAACTAATTCATAATTCTATTTGTAAAACTAGGACAGTACAATGAGTGAATGTCCCAGTTATTGGATTAATGTGTTGTGTTCCTCCTTGGCTCGTTGAACAATAGCGTTCACAAGGACGTTAGGCTATTCAATTTATCATTTCAGGTGGCAAACATCAAATTACATAAAGAATCCGTCAAAATTTTAAGTGCTATATCAAATTTGTTATATCGTTTCATGTTATCATTATACTAAGTTATAATGCCCGTGAAATTTTATGGATTTACATCTTATCACCTGCGTTAAAGTCTACATTTGCAATCCTAATTTATGGAGATTTTAACGCTGATTGTGATGGTAAAATTATATTTTCAAAAAAAGTAAGATAAAAAAGTTAATAATTAAAGTACATTTATTAATAAAAGTACATTTATTAAAGACTAAAATGTCCGCCATTTTGAAATTGGTAATGTATTTTGTTGAGTAACTAACTTCTTCAAGCTGTTTACAAAATTGATTTTTGTGTTAAGTCTGAATTAAAATCGGGCTAGACTTTCAAAAGTAAAACAGTAAAACAGACTTTCAGGAAAACCTCATTTCGTTTTCCCTGAATTAGGTTTTACCGTGAGGCGCTCTAACAGTTTACCAGTAAAAATTTTATAATTGTTTTTATAATGATTTCTCGTTTTGCAGTGGAAATTCGCTAAATATTATGCAGACACGTAGGTTAATTTAACAAGCCGTAGTAAAATGAAGAAATATTCTTAATTATGAGTTATGCAATCTTAAAGAAACAAATTTTTACTTTTAAAATAACTTAATAACCTGAGCGGAATGATTTAGATCCTGCCAAGAAGCTCGTTAACCCATCTACTACACCCCACCCTCCCGCCCACTACATCCCACCCCCACCCTTTGGTAAGACGCTGACCGACAATCACTGTTGTGAAAAGTTTTAATTCAAAGCAACCACTGGGCTTATAAATAAATTTATGAGAAAGTTTACAAATCTCGACCTAGTTCCAGTAACACTTCGATACTCGGTTGCGAAAAAGATTTAACAATACGTACGGTGGAAAAAACATGCAAAATGTTTCACATCAAATGGTTTTCCAATAAATTCAGTTCGGAAAATTAATAAAATTTCGTTCAAATTTCGGTCGTTTTTGAAACGTTTATAATTAAAATCGGTGTACCAAATTTGAAGAAATTTACTACGGTGTCAGGATTATTTTGTGTTTTCGATTTTTCTTTCTTTTTTCCAAATTTTCTTCACTAGTTACCGTTACGTGTGACCGAATATTTGAACAAAATATGACATTTTTTCATTTTTTCGATATTTGCATACTTTGTTTCTGAGCGACTCATAAATTTGTTTATTTACATTTAATAAGTTATTTTTTACGTAAATCTATTTTTTTAAAAGTTTTTTCATCAAAAAGTAGGCTTTTTATAAAAAAAATAAAAAATACTCCAGTATACCAACCAAACTTTCGTACAAATTCATTTAAATCGGTCAATTATTTTAGTCTCCATTGATTTTTTTTTTAACGTCCGACTATTATGCACACTTGGGCTAATGCAGACGATGGAATGATTTATAGCGTATGCAAATGCCAAGCCCTGGCCGGGAATCGAACCCGGGTCTTCGGGGTGAAAGCCCATTACGCTATCAACTAGGCCACCGAAGCGGCAGTCACCACATAACGAATAAAATGCAACAATTGGAACAACAAGCGGAGGCACGCCTGTGGACTTAATTACGTATTGGCCAGCTGTTAGCGTAGAGAGGAAAAGTAAACGTATAAAACTTAAACAATGGTCGCGATAACGTACAATCGATTGTTAATCAAAGAGCGACGGTTTTATTGTTAAAACAAGCATTTCTGAAAAGCAGTTTAGTCCGTAAAAAACCAACGCTTACATTAAGTTATTCCTGAACTCTATTATTCTTAGCATTTGTCCTTCGTCGTTGAAACTGAACTGCTTTTATTTCAAATTCAAATAGGCATTATTATAGTCACGTGTTATTTGTCAGAGTTCTGGTTCCGTGTTACGATACACTATAAGTCTGTCTGTCTGTAGTGAGGACGTCTGTATTTTAATTTAAAAGCTTCAACAAACTAAACACAAATTGGAATGACATGTGATCATGTCACCCGCCCGGGGGTGCACTGGATACTTGGAGACCTCGCGTGTGATGTAGGGATAGAGGTGCACGTGTCAAACACAATGTTAGTTGAAATGACACTAATGTATCTCTAGTTTGACGCTTTGTACATCGTATACTCGTTCCACGAGTCCATACAGCATAGCCTGGACATATTGCATTTCCATAAAAAAAGTAGTATAAAAATGTTTAAAACCGAAATGTTCAACCATTTTTTTCAAAAATAGTACATGTGTACCTGAACAAAACGTTGGCTATATGTCGTTATATGTTCCAAAAATTTGGGTTTGGAAGATGTCGAAAAACGTTCAGCAAACTGTCTAATTCATCAAAATCGATTCGACAGATTTTGCTAAAATTGTCACACGTTGTAACAATTTTGTTGATGTCAAGTTGTCACACATCGTGAAGATTCAATACTAAATAAGTGCAGCATTTTTCAAATAAGCCGCTGTTTTTGTAGTACTGGAAAACGTTTTGATAATGGAAGTATTCCGAAACGCGTCAACGAATATAAAATGTTCGAAGCTAGGAAAGGCATGCACCCTACAAAATAATATTCTTTGTTGAAAAAGATGATTACGTAAGCATTTCTTTTATAGGTTTTTTTAAGGCGAAAAGTACATTGAGGCTATTATCGCCGCCATAAATGTGTAAAGTGTTAAAGTCGTAAGTGTAGTGTTGTAAGTGTAAATGTGTGTTAGAAGGGTACAGCGAGGGACGTCTAAATCCTCTCAATAGGTGCAGCTAGTCGGCACCCCCCTGCGTGGGGGTTTTATTTGGGTAGTTGTACTACTGTTGAGGAAAATTTAATCGAAATCGTTAGAGCTGATTTTCGATCAAATTACAGAATAATTGAAAAATAGCCTCGGGTTTTGTGGAAATGCCAAATTTTTTTTGAAAATCTGTAAATTACTTCAATCGTCAGCTGTGTTCCCCAGAAAAAGTGAGATTGGATGGATTTTTTTCGCGATCGCCTCAGAAAGTACCACGTAATACGTTATTACAAATAGTTCTCGCAACAACGCTGTGACGCAGTTTTTCCGCCAATTTAACCAGTAACCTTGATATTTACGAAAAATGTTATTGGGTTGACTTTAGTGTAAATTTTATGCTCTTTCTCGCTAAGAAGCGGTTAAAATTATCACCTGACGGGACTTTCAGCCAGTATTAAAGGAAATAACCAACAACTACACACATCACGTTACATCAAAGGCCGCCATCTTGAAACTGAAGTGAATAGGGAGAAATCGTACTCATACGTAGTTCGGGCTTTATACAAGGTAGCTTCGTACGAAATTTCAAAACAATCGGTCAATGCGTTTAACCAAAACTACGTAAGAAGCGCACAGACTAAATGCTTTCGTTCGAATTTGAATCGAGGCCTCGCTTCCCTCGATCAATTATTATTATTGTTTCTATCCCACATAAACCCAGACAACGTAATGGCGGTACTTTTAATAATATTGACACAAATTTTTGATGTTGACAATAATAAATGATCATATACTTTCTGACAAAGAGTATAGCCCATCCGCTGATGTGTTTCTAGTTGTAATTTAAAATGCTGTCACAATCTGACAAGTTTATTACTGTCATCATACAGCCGATTGTTGTGTTAAGTTTTAGGTTATGTCTTATATCACTTACATTCACACTGGATAGGTAGGCTTACATAAGTTTGGCATTAACTCAGTAGTTTAGCATAGCATGTGTGCAATTTTTTTTAAGTTAGCATACGTCCTTCAATCCGCCATGTTGTTTACTTAGAACCACTGCGAGTTATAACTAATAACAGCATTAGTAATATAAAAAACAGGAAACTGTTTTACTAGACATGGGACTTAAAAGTGTTATTTTGCGATTGTGACGTATAACATTTGTGCTTATCTTTTTACAAATTAAAGTAATAAACAAATAGTTTTTTAATTTTAGTTTTACTTTTTCAAATAAGAAGTATTACGAAATTTTGATTACCGTGAAAAAATATGCGTTCCGATTTTTATGGATTTTTTCAGGGTTCCTTTAGTGGTACACGTAATGTGAAATGTAATTGTTTATAGTGCGAAAACTATATGTATTTAGTATATTTTTAATTTATACTTGAAATAGTATTATCAGCGCGCTGTCACCATGGGAGAAGAAAATGTCTGACTTTTTTTCTTACAAAAAATTGTAATCAGTACAAAAATCAGCGTAAATTTGAAATTTTGAAATCAAAACTTACGTTCAAAATATGAAAAAGAAAACCGTGACCGCCGTCAAATTCATTTTTTAAATTTGATTCGTATTTTAAATGTCAATTCGTGCATATTTTAATAATGATTACGAAAAATAGTATGATTTTTAAAATAGCCGCCATTTTGAAACTGTTAAA
Organism: Callitettix versicolor; assembly: GCA_022606455.1. NCBI lineage: Eukaryota > Metazoa > Arthropoda > Insecta > Hemiptera > Cercopidae > Callitettix > Callitettix versicolor. The sequence continues at coordinate 23,979,665 of CM040183.1, read as the reverse complement.
CTGATTTCGCTGGGTAACGTAATGTTGCGGAAATATATTTTGTGCTAATTTGAACTATATATAATATACAATTTTTACAACCTTTCTAGAAGTGATCTAGAAGTCGGGATCAGCGCTGATTTCAAGGACCTCCGTCCCGCGTCAGGTTTTCATGTTTGCGGCTCCACAGCTCATTTTCCAATGTATATTCACTAATAACAGATTAGTTGTATGTGTGCAAATCTCAGAACGTTAAGCATGATATGAGAAACAATTGTATCCTACTTTTGGAAGACCCTGTATATTCATATCTACGTCTGTAGAAGCGTTTAAAGAGTTCTATCAGTTTAGTTTAGTTGCACGCTTAATTGAGTTAATTCACTTTGGATTAATTTACTTTGAGGTATGGGCTACGCATATAACCCAATTATTGAGCGAGCGAAGCGAGGATTTTTTCAAATCGGCCGTTCGGAATTTCGTTTGTGTGTTTGTTACGCAATGTTTGCCAAACGCACTGTCTTATTGTTTTAAAATTTTGTATAGGGATACCTTGTATAAAGCCCGAACGATGTAAGCGTAAGATTTTTTCCCATTCACTTCCGTTTCAAAATGGCAGCCTCTGATTTAACGAGGACGAGTGTACGCGATTTTTATCAAACGCACTCGCCGATTGTTTTGAAATTTGTTACAAACGTACCTCGTATAAAGCCCGAAAGATGTATTTTAAGATTTTTTCCCATTCACTTCCGTTTCAAAATGGCGGCCTCTGATTTAATGAGGACGAGTGTACGCAATTTTAATCAAACGCACTCGCCGATTGTTTTGAAAATTGATACAAAGGTACCTCGTATAAAGCCCGAAAGACGTATTTTAAGATTTTTTGCCATTCAGTTCCGTTTCAAAATGGCGGACTCTGATTTACCATAACGAGTAAACGCATTTTAACCAAACGTATTGACTGATTGTTTTCGAATCTGTTACGAAGTTATTTTATATAAAGTCTAAATGACGCATTTGTCTCAATTTTGTTTGTTTCAAGATGGCGGCTTCTAATTTAACGGTGACGAGTTTTAGCCAAACCCATTGGCCAGTCGGTACAAAGATATTTTGTGTAAAGCACAATTTACTTTTGTGTAACATTTTTCCTATTTATTCCGTTTCAAGATTACAGCCTCTGATTTAACGATAACGAATGTACGCAATTTTTATCAAATGTGTAGTCCGATTGTTTTAAAATTTGATATAAAGGTACTTTTTATAAACCCGAAAGTCGATGTGTAGGATTTTTTTTCTTATTTACTTCCGTTTCATTAAGGCAGGCTCTGATTCAACGTTGATAGTATAGTTGCTGGTTATCTCCAGTAATACTGATTGAACGGCAAGACCTATCATAATTTTGACCGCTCATGGAGAAATAGCATAAAATCTCCAAGATGTTTTGTCCATTAACATTTTCCTTACATGTTCATGTTATGGTTAAATTGACAGAAAAAGTTACGAGCGCTGTCGTAGAGCGCTGTGTGTAGCCTATATTAATTAAGAATAGACTATAATGCAAGGTCTACTGTTCTTGGAACCACTAGTTTAACAGTTTTTGCAAATTATAAATTGACTTTGTGTAAAATGATTGAATTTTAAAGCAAAACATGTTTGTTTCAGGTGAGTATCAGAACCAAACATTACCACGTGGGTGACGTCAGAAGTTATTGTTTAACACACAGTAAGTTAGTTTGGTAAAATTTAAGTAGAAAGGATTGCTTCAGAACGTATCAGCCTCTGCGAAACACGACCCGAAATGTAATAACGCTGTTATTTATAAATTTATGATCTTTAAATTGGTGTTTATGTATTTCTTTTCTTTATACGTAGCACGTTGAACGTATTGTGACCTTGAAAACCTTGCCCTCGCCTTTATATATATATATATATATATATATATATATATATATATATATCAACAACTGTTTAAGGTGTCGTTAAATTCATATATATTATTATTATTATTATTATTATTATTATTTGCGTATAGACCCTGTTGGATCACGCAAAGCACTCCGACTCATGTCTTGTTCCTTCTAATCCTCCACACCTCCCTCATCTTGACCCATGGATCCTCTTCCGCTCCTCCGTCCATTTTACCCCTGCTCTCTTTAGCATTTCATTCTCTGGGACCTTCCAACCGAGCATCTTTATTCTGTATGCGTGCCTGTCTTCAACGTCTGTTGAGTCTATTTCTGAGTCATGTAGGTCTATTCTGACTTGTGCCATCCACAACGTTGTTGATTTGACACCTTGTATATACTTAAGGATTCTGTTGGCAAGTCTCGTTGTTGGGAGTCTACTGATGTGTCCATAGAACCGAAGCCTCCTTCATTCATATATATATATATATATATATATATATATATATATATATATATATATATATGCAAAGTATGGTAAGATAAACAGAGTCAAGCATTTCAAATATCTGGGAGAAATTCTTGAACCCACGGGTGACGAGAAGGCTGCGCAAAGGGTTCTGCTACTGAGAATGAAGAGGGCTCTTGGTATAACGCGTGATATCTACAATAAGAGATGTATGTAGACGCACACAAAAATCAGACACTACAACACAGTCGTAAAACCGGAGGTATTATATGCAAGCGAGAAGCTAGCACTCCACACAAAAGCTACCATGGAGGATATTTTGAAGGAAGAACGCAAAATCTTGAGGAAGATCCTTGGCCCGAGATTAACAGAAGATGGATACTGGTTGCACTCCCGGAAGACCACAGAGAAGATATCGAACCTGGCAGCAGTTATCAGAAGAAGGAGGCTTCGGTTCTATGGACACATCAGTAGACTTCCAACAACGAGACTTGCCAACAGAATCCTTAACGGAGGAGCGGAGAGGATCAATGGGGACAGGATGAGTGAGGTGTGGAGGATTAGAAGGAACAAGACATGAGTCGGAGTGCTCTGCGTGATCCAACATGGTCTATACGCAGATAATAATAATAATAATAATAATTATATATATATATGAAGACATCTTCAAACTTGGGGCGAGAATAACCTCGAAGATGCCAAATATGAACAGGTGTACAACGGTTTTTAAAGTGATTCACATTTTTCCATCCGTGAAGAAATTGGTATAAAAATATACACACAAAAATATATTTCTGTAATATCTTGGACAAGTTCATTTAATTTCTGACTTTGGTTCGCCATGTTCAATTTACATAACTTTTTTGTCCAAAATAGTTTTTAAATAACCGATTTCGCCGTCGTAATCACCGTTAAAAACTGTGAAATTTCAGAATCCGTCAAATTAATTTCACGGAGGTCAGGGTTCATTTGTAATTTTAAAAGTGCCGGTATGTGAAGGTATCAATGCTGATTGTGATTGTAAAATCGGAATTTCCGAAAAAGTTTAAGATAAAGGAAATTATTTTTGCAATACGTCAGCGAGACAGTTGCGTGCAGCTATTACATACTCTCGTGCCGCGGTTTTCTTTTCATAGGTCATATGAAGATATATGATGAAAAACTTAACGAATTTTAATAAAGTAATATTCATTATTGTAACATAGCCACCACATATTCAAATAATTAGGATTATGACCTATTCTTCCTGTCAGTGATCTATTCACTCACCTCGTAAAGGCCACTGCGGTTTCGAAACTCTCGTTTCATCTTCAGGCCGTTATACAAAATGTTAAATCCCTCTGTCGAGGTCGTCACAAAGTCAAACAAAACATTAAAACATACATCACAAATACTGAGCACAATTACACAAGCCTTTACGAGGTGAGTGGATAGACCACTGACGGGAAGAATAGGTCATAATCCTAATTATTTAAAGCAATTTTGTATAATCAATGAAATTTTCAGTTTTTTCTGTTAACACTGAACGATTTTATTAAACTCGTTAGAGAAAATTTGAATTTGAATATTCTTCTGGACTTAAAGTTTTAAATTTGAAATATGATCACGAAATACCGACAAATCTGGCCTTCTTGTCGAATTTCATCAAAATCGATCAGATTGTTTATTTGCCAAAGTTGTGCAACACGTGGACAGACATTCAAGTCAAAAACACTTTTTTTCAAAAAATGGATATCTTCATAAAACTTTCTAAAAATTACGCGCGCGCATGTGTGTATGTATGTGTATTTTCTTTTTAATTTTGTTTAGGATATGCATTTAGAATGGTGAATGTCAATAACGTTGTTGACCACTTAAAGGTTCACGCCCCCTGTGGATACTATTTCCATGTTTATTTTTAAGAAAATAAAATATAATTGAATATAATGAAGTAATTAGTAAAGAAATGGCGACAAAACTGAACATCGAGCTCCGAGCCTTGGTACAAGTAGCCAAATTGATATTTCGACACGCTGAAGTAGGCAGGCTGAAAGCAGAAACATCACGTCCCCCTCATACTTCCATTCAAAACTTTATTCGAGTTTAAAGTCGACTTACATTTTAAATAAATGAAATCTGTTAATCTGACATGCAAATATTTTACGTTTAACTACGGCAGCGGCAATCATAGTAACACCCAGACCCGCAATCGTAATCTCTGCAACCTGGTGGTAATCTGCATTACCTGGTGGTTTTATAAATATATAATACTTGCAGGACAATATTTGTAAATATGTAATACTTGCAGTACAATATTTATAAATATATAATACTTGCAGGACAATATTTGTAAATATGTAATACTTACAGGACAATATTTACAAATATATAATACTTGCAGGACAATATTTATAAATATGTAATACTTGCAGGACAATATTTGTAAATATGTAATACTTGCAGGACAATATTTATAAATATATAATACTTGCAGGACAATATTTGTAAATATGTAATACTTGCAGGACAATATTTACAAATATATAATACTTGCAGGACAATATTTATAAATATGTAATACTTGCAGGACAATATTTGTAAATATGTAATACTTGCAGGACAATATTTACAAATATATAATACTTGCAGGACAATATTTATAAATATGTAATACTTGCAGGACAATATTTGTAAATATGTAATACTTGCAGTACAATATTTATAAATATATAATACTTGCAGGACAATATTTGTAAATATGTAATACTTGCGGGACAATATTTATAAATATGTAATACTTGCAGGACAATATTTATAATTATATATTAAACAATACGCTGCGTTGTTCGTGGAATTCGGACGTTCTTACAGTGACTATACAGTGATATTTAACAAATAATATAAAAGTATGTAGTTAATTTAAAAAATCTAATTAGAAATTTTAAGAACCCGGCTTCAAAGTGTTGACCGACCTTCTTGAGTCCACTTACGTTAACAACTTTAGAACTTTGCGTGCCATATATTTAGTTTTTGGTTAAACATCTCACGATCGCGCGCGCACACACATTTTCTTTTGTTAATGTAGATGTTTGTTAACACAAAATGGAATTTTGAATACATTTCAAACCTTTGCAACTCTATAACGTCTTTGCTTATTATTTTTTTAATATGATTTTTCCATCGTAGTCGGCTTTAAAAACTGTATAAATTAGCATTTGAATTTTAAAATCCGTTGAAATTAAAAATTGAATATGACAGCGGTCAGGGTTCGTTTTCTTAAAAAGCAGATTTTAATGCTGATTGTGATAATAAAATCAAAATTTCAATGATAAAAAAAATTTTTGGAAAATTCGCTTCCTAGCCGCCTCGGTGGCCTAGTGGATAGCGTACTAGGCTTTCACCCCGAGGACCCGGATTCGATTCCTGGCGAGGGCTTGGCATTTTCATACGCTATAAATCATCCCATCGTCTGCATTAGCCCAAGTGTGCACGTGTGCACAATAGCCGGACGTTAAAAAAAAAAAAAAAAAAAAAAAAAAATCGCTTCCATTAGAGTACGTTTTAAGAGCACTTTGTAATAGTTGTCGATTTCCTAGCAACAATGTGTACCTTGGTGTACAAAGCCATATAATTAGCGTGGCACAGTCAGACGTTTGAGAGAGAACAAGTTAATCAAGTGAAAGAAGCGTGGCGTGGGTCGGCGGCGCATTTGGCATGCCTACTTGCTGGCCGTCTTACAAGCAGGAAATTGTTTTCAAAGAATCAACTCCAGTTGAGTTGTCGC
>CM040183.1:23928553-23971053 GCA_022606455.1 Callitettix versicolor | reverse complement strand
CATTCAGTTTAATAAAATCTATATGGACAGTTATTGGTTTTGTTTAGTACTGACAGCGTAGGATTGACGGTTTACTTGCTTTGAATCACAATCAGACCATGTAAACATTTCCAACTGTCGAGAACTTTGAAACGTTAATTATTGATTTCATCTCGTTTCCATTCAGACTTCGTGCAAAGTTTATACTTTATGAAGGAGTCTAGGTGCTTGTGACGTGTGCGTAATTTAAGTGTAACAAAGTTACATAACTACGAATCAACGAGTAAAAAATTTTAATTCTGTTTGAAAAGTGTCGACATATTTTCTGTTTACGCCCTAAAAGAAGATTTGGGTCTGAGTTTAGAGTTATCACGACCATCATTCTAAATACCCAAAGCAGAGACCATGCCACGAGCACCATCCTGGACCTCTTAAGTTTGAACAAAATTTCGATCGTTTACGAAGCAGTATTCTAAATACTAAAATTTAAAAAATTAACTTTTTTTTGAAATTCTGATTTATTATCAGATCATTTTCATACATTAGCATTTTCAACGTTTAAATCACATTGAAAATGAACCCTGACCTATGTCAAATTATATTTTTTTTAATTTCAATATATTTTGAAAATTCAAAACGCTGACTAATTCGGTTTTTGATAATAAAATTTTTAAAATTATTTCAGCCAAAAAAATGATGTATTTTAAATATATAAATATATATATATATATATATATATATATATATATATATATAACAAGGTCTTTGATGTAACCTAAAAATGTAACACAGATAAGAATTGAAAAGTGGCTTACAGACTCTTCGTCGCTCATTGCCGTACAAATAAATGAATTGAACTTAACTTTTAAACTGTGTTAGCCAGCCGTGACTTCGGGTCACAACTTTACTTTTCTTATTAACGTCAATTAATTGATTGACTGCTTGATGGATTGGACTGCCTTCTTACGTTCACTATCAAGGAACACTTCATATATTTGTACATTATACATACGTCAAAAAAAAATGTATTCATATTGAAAGTAACATGTTGTTGCTAATGGTTGCTAATACTTTAAAAAAATAATGGCGACACCTGACGTGATAGCAGCGAATATATGTCATACATACAATTTTAACGACATTTCAAAAAGTGATCTAGTGGTTAGATTCTGTGCTCATTTTTGGTCCTGATTTTTAGTCTTACCATAATGGCCGTTTCATCATTTGTAAACGTCAGCCATTTTGCACTCCTTTATCCGTCAAGCAAAAATTACCGTTTTAATCGCCGTAATTCCAAGTTAAGAAAAACATAACTTTTTATAATTCACTTAAAATCTGTCATTACTTTTTTTTTGTTTTGGTGTTTAACGTCCGACTATTGTGCACACTTGGGCTAATGCAGACGATGAGATGATTTATAGCGTATGAAAATGCTAAGCGCTGGCCAGGGATCGAACCCGGGTCCTCGGGGTGAAAGCCCAGTACGCTATCAACTAGGCCACCGGGGCGGCCTCCATCGTAATTAGCGAAAAAAAATATTATAATCTGATTATAAAGTTTCATTATAAGTTATAGAATAAGTTTCATTTGAAAAGACTAAAATATTGACAAACATACAAAAACCACCAAAAAAGCTTCAATTGGGAGAACAATACATTGAGATAGTCAAAGAATTCAAATATCTTGGGGAATGGATCAGCTGGAACGCCCTAGAGAAAAAAAGCTATGGAATCTAAAAGAAATAAAGTTGAATTAGTCTTCCAACTTACCAAAGACACATACAACAAGATGTTCCTCTCCTGGAATACAAAGATAAGGCATTATCATACGGTAATTAAACCAGAAGCCTTATATGCAGCTGAAACATTATCTCTCACAACCCAGGGCCCACTTGAAAGGCTGAAGATCAAAGAAAGAAAGATATTACGAAAAATCTTAGGCCCCAAATTCCGTAACAACCAAGTACTCTACATCAGGAATGAAACTCTTTACCAAAAAACTGAAACACTATCAGACACAATAAGAAAAAGGAAAATTGATTTTTATGGGCACATCCTCCGACTGGACAAAAATAGACTAACCAAAAAAATATTTGACTACTTTCACAATAAAAGGGCCAAACCACTTTGGTTTAGAGAAACAGAGAAAGACATGACAGAACTACAAATTCTCATGGACAGAACAGCAAAAAAAATAACCAAGGACAAGAAGCAACGGTTCCAAGGCAAAATCAAATCCAAGCGAACGATCCAAATCTCTGACAAAGAAAGAAAAGCAAGATCACAACGAATGAAGCAATACTGGGCTACGAGGAAGGGACAGAACATTAAAAAGTGATTGATTTAGTGTACCCCAAAATTGGGTGAAACAAATAAAGAGAAGTTATAGAATCAGATTTTCCAAAAAGGTTTGTTAAAGTGCTGTGTCACTATATATTCTTATGCTGTAAACTGTCCGACACGAAATCAAGTGAGTAGTTGTCATAATAAAAACATATAATATTCTCAACATATGTAATTTTATATGTGACCCGATTTGCAAATAGGTGACTAGGCTGTAAAATTAATAGTATGGCCTGTAATTAATTATTTATTTCCTTTACATTTACATAGAAATTACTTTTAAATTGCTATGTATTTTTTATTAGCCTAATATTACTCTGTTTTTCTAAACTGCATAATAATTATAAAACAAGAATTTCCGGGATAAATGCCGTGCTACGTTGGTAAGATACGGTAAGTTTTATTTTTTTGCGTTTGAATAAATAAATATTAGTTTATTTATGTTTCCAATGAATATAAATGAGTATTTAGTAGTGAATTGCTAGTGCAAAATGAGTTATTAAAGCGGCCGTCATGGCAAGACCTTGAAATGAGCGCCGGTACTGGTCACTCATGTTAACATGGTCACGTTTGCAATGTCAGTCGATTTCACTCAAATTTAGCAAAACAATTAATTTTCGAACTAATTTTCTTAAGCTGGGAACACATTCGATAACCGGTAAGGTTCCTTCAGCGGTATCAAATCTTTGAAAATTCATAATTTCGTGTGCCTTAAACATTTCAAAAATCTAATTTCACAATCGCAATCATCGTTAAAAACTACACAAGAAAACGTTTTTTATTTTCAAAATTCTTTGATTTTAAAACGTTTTATTTGACAGCCGACATTTTCTTATTTTCAAGGTAATATATATATATATATATATATATATATATATATATATATATATATATATTATTATTATTATTATTATTATTATTTGCGTATAGACCCTGTTGGATCACGCAAAGCACTCCGACTCATGTCTTGTTCCTTCTAATCCTCCACACCTCCCTCATCCTGTCCCCATGGATCCTCTTCCGCTCCTCCGTCCATTTTACCCCTGTTCTCCTTGGGATTTCATTCTCTGGGATTTTCCACCCGAGCATCTTTCTCCTGTATGCGTGTCTATCTTCAACATCTGTTGAGTCTATTTCTGCGTCATGTAAGTCTATTCTGAGTTGTGCGATCCACGACGTTGTTGATTTGACTCCTTGTATATACAAGGATTCTGTTGGCAAGTCTCGTTGTTGGCAGTCTACTGATGTGTCCATAGAACCGAAGCCTCCTTCTTCTGATATCTGCTGCCAGGTTCAATATCTTCTCTGTGGTCTTCCGGGAGTGCAACCTGTATCCATCTTCTGTTAATCTCGGGCCAAGGATCTTCCTGAAGATTTTGCGTTCTTCCTTCAAAATACCCTCCATGGTAGCTTTTGTGTGGAGTGCTAGCTTCTCGCTTGCATGTAATACCTCCGGTTTTATGACTGTGTTGTAGTGTCTGATCTTTATGTGCGTCGACATACATCTCTTATTGTAGATATCACGCGTTATACCAAGAGCCCTCTTCATTCTCAGTAGCCGAACCTTTTGCGGAGCCTTCTCGCCACCTGTGGGTTCAAGAATTTCTCCCTGGTATTTGAAGTGCTTGACTCTGTTTATCTTACCATATTTTGTGTTTAGTTTTATATATATATATATAGGCTATTTTTTTTTTTTTTTTTTTTTTTTTTTTTAACGTTCGACTATTGTGCACACTTGGGCTAATGCAGACGATGGGATGATTTATAGCGTATGAAAATGCCAAGCCCTGGCCGGGAATCGAACCCGGGTCCTCGGGGTGAAAGCCCAGTACGCTATCAACTAGGTCACCGTAAACGTTTAAAATGCTAGTTTATGAATACTCGTATTTTAATGCTGATTATGTTGGTAAAATTACAGTTTTTTATAATAAAATAAGGTTAAGGTGAAATTACTTTTGGGAGTTCGCTTCCATCACGTCAGCTGGACACCTGCGTGCCGCGATTATTATAATCATAAAACATATAAAATGGCTTCCCACTTCTTTTCTCTATTTATTAGGCTAAGTTATTAGTTCTTTATGGTAGACGATATTGTATTCTGTTAATCTTATATAAATTACTATTTTACGTTTGTTTTAGTTTTGCCAAGTTGGCAGCATGTTACAAGCAGTAACAAGTCCCAATTTATATTACGGTTTGCAACAGGTAAACGAAATCAAAGTTAGATGAATCTGTTAAAAACTGAAATTCTTTGTGTAACTACATTCACACGCCAAACAATAGACACGTTACAAATTTACCATAACAAATAGTGTTCATTATTAAGGCCCTATTGTCCCTCCATACATAAATTATTGATAACCGGCGCCATTTGCATTCTTTTGTATTTTAAACGGTATTATTCCATTTAATCGTCAGGTATTGTGTATCGCAGAATGGGTCATGAATGCAATTGTCTTCAATTACAATCTGATTTACAATAACGAGTGTATACAGTTTTAGCCAAACGCACTGACCGATTGTTTTGAAATTCGGTGCGAAGATACTTCGTATAAAGCCCAAATGACTCGTGTTTAAGATTTTACCACATTTGTTACTATTTCAAGATGGCGGCTCTGAATTAACGATGACGAGTGTACGCTATTGCAATAAAACTCACTGACCGATTGTTTTGAAATTTGGTACGAAGGTATCTCGTATAAAGCCCAGATGACGCATGTGTAAGATTTCCCTCCCCCCATTTACTACTATTTCAAGATGGCGGCTCTGAATTATTGATGACGAGTGTACGAAATTGTAATCGAACACATTGACCGATTGTTTTGATTTGTTGTTGTTGTTATTTTAAGGCGAAAAGCACATTGAGGCTATTATCGCCTCCCTAAATGTAAGTGTGAGAGTAAAGTGTTAAAGTCGTAAATGTAGTGTTGTAAGTGTGTGTGTTAGACTCGGGTACCGCGAGGGACGTCTAAATCTCAATACGTGCAGCTAGTCTACGCCCCCCTGCGGGGCCGATTGTTTTGAAATTTGGTTTGAAGGTATGTAGTATATAGCCCAAATGACGCATGTGTAAGATTTTCCCCCATTTACTGCTATTTCAAGATGGCGGCTTCTGAATTAAAGATGACGATTGTACGCAATTGCAATAAAACTCAGTGACCGATTGTTTTGAAATTTGGTACGAAGATACCTTGTATAAAACCCAAATGACGCATGTGTAAGATTTTCCCCCATTTACTGCTATTTCAAGATGGCGGCTTCTGAATTAACGATGACGATTGTACGCAATTGCAATAAAACTGACTGACCGATTGTTTTGAAATTTGGTACGAAGATACCTTGTATAAAACCCAAATGACGCATGTGTAAGATTTTCACTCATTTAGTACTATTTCAAGATGGCGGCCTTTGAATTAACTATGACAAGTGTACACAATTGTAATGAAACGCCCTGGCCTAGTGTTTTGTAATTTGGTAATTTGGCACGAAGGTACCTTGTATAAAGTCTGAAAGACGTATGTGTAAGGTGTTTTCCATTCACTTACGTTTCAAGATGGCTGGCTCTGATTCAACGTTGAGAGTTGCTTCTTGCTTCATGTAGTATTGACTGAACGGCAAAACCTATCATAATTTTGATAACTTCATGGAGAAATAGCGTAAAATTTTTAATAATACAATAACATTTTTCTTAAGTATTACGGTTACCAGTTAAATTGGAGGAAAAAGGTTATTGTTGCTGACGTGGAGCGCTGTGTATATTAAAAATATACTGCGAGGTCTAATGTTCTTTGAAAGAATAGTATTTTAAATTGCATTATTCCATTTAATCGTCAGGTATTGTGTATTGCGAAAAGCGTAATTTGTGGAATTGTCTTCGATTGCAATAAAAAGTTAAATAATGTTTATACAGATTTTATCTCTGCGATTACGAAATGGTAGAACAAAAAGGTCTGACAAAAGCGTTGACTGTCGTGTAAAGAGCTACTTCTATAAGTAAATATAAAACTTGGCAAAAGCTCAAAGAAAAGCAAGTTCGGTCTCAACAAAATATGTTCACCCGTTTAAAAATTTGACAGTTCAAAATTCCTTTTGTCCTATTCGTTTTGGCAAAACTAATTTCATAATCGTAATGGAACACAAAATCTGTACAATTAGCGGATGCCAATTGAAAAATGGAAGTATCAAAGCGGTCATCATGGTAAACCTAAATCCGGAAGCTCTGATTCTGACTCCGATTTGATTCAAGCTTGGCACAAAAATCGATTTTGGTAGCAGTTTGGACAAGTTCGATACTTAGAAAAATCTGTTCTACAGTTTCAAAATGGCGGTCATTTTAAAATTCTAAAAATTAACTTTTAAAGCGAAGCCTTTAATGTCAGCTTTGGCGAAAGGAGTGAATAGAAAAAAATGCCGAACGGAAGAATGTAACGGAAATATGGAACGAACGAGCGAACTAATTTCGTCTCTGTTTCTGTCTTTTTCTTCCTTCTTCTCGATAGCAAAACACGCGTATTATATGAAAACGTTGTGTTGCTTTAGTTCCGGTATTTTTCTTTAATTGAAGAACACGTGCACGTTGGAACCGTTTATAATACATTCGAAATTAGTATAAACGTATATAATAATTACTAGTTTTTAACAACATAACCTGAAATTTATTATAGCCTATCAGCTGTTCAGTAAAATCAGCTGATCGTTACGAATTAATATAAAACAACTGATCTTTTACTAAAAATACAGTAAATAATATCTAAGCTAGGTTCACTTATTTATTTATTTAAACAAAAGTAGATATTTGTAAACTTATATTCAAACTAATTATATATTCAGTAAAAATATTAACAAACTTCTGTCTTTAACTTCCCGAGTTCCAATAGTTTTAAATATGTGTTTGCTATCGTAATCAGCTTTAAAAATGGTATTAATCATTTTTTTATACTTTTAGAATCCTTTGAAATTTGGAAATTGAATTTGACGTCGGTCAGGGTTTATTTTCGTATTTTCAGTGCAACTTGAAAGTTTAAAATACATGTTTTAATGCTGATCACGATTGCGAAATAAATAAAAATATATTTTTCGTAAATTCGCTTCAGTCACGTCAACGAGATAACTGATTGTTGAAAATCGCAATACCAGAAACTGGTTGTAGGTGAAGAATAAAGAAAGAAATTGAACGAAATGTTGCTTGATTAGGTTTGTACTTGACGTTGGTGTTGCGTGATTAGGTTAGACCGGCCAACTAATCAACTTTCAATCGTTACTGCTTCGCTTAGAAAGAAATAAGTGTAAAGAAAGTCAACACTTCTTCGTGTTGCCTGGAGACCATTACTTCGTGAGGGGAGGAGAATAGGAAATGTTTTACAACATGGCCTAATAGTGAGTTGTAGCTTTCCTAAAATTATATCCTCAGGTGTCAACGGTTTTGTAATATTTTATACAAATATTGGTCTGTTAAGAAATAATCACGGCCGTTCTTGTGATTAAAATTGTGGTTGCTTGCTTGTGTTGGTCTATTGCTTAAAACATATGCATTATTAAGTGTTTCTTCGGCCTCTAATAACATTTCAATTAGTCTGTATTAGAAGACAATATAATTACACTTCTATGATTGCACAATATAATTACCAAACACGTTGTTAATTACAACACAATTAATGTCAATTATTTCTTTTTAACTCTTCGTAGTCAAGTACATAAATATTTTATTATCATATAGTATATTATTTCTCGAGTCAACATCCCTTTTTCTCAGCACATATTCGTACAGGCATAAATACAGTATCTTTAGAAATACTTTTTAACCGACTTCTGACATTGCAAAACGATTTTGCGCTAAAACTCACTGTTTGTGGAAAATTTTAACATAAAAGACACTTCTAACTGTAGGCAAAACGACATCGTGAATGCGCATGCGCGGCATCACAAATCACACAATATTTTGTATATTGTAAGAAGTTAACTTATTAATCACGAATAGACAATCTCATTACAAATGCCACTTTTTTGCATAACATACTTAGAACAATTTCAATATTTACGTAAAAGTTATTAAACTTATAGGTTATGTGGCTCTACTGACAGTCCTCTATCCGTGTCCGTCGTACAAGCCAGGACAAGAATTTCGAATACCAAACACATGTTTTGGACACTGTTTTTACACAAATATATTTGTAATTTCTCCTTCCATCGTGCATTTATCTATTGTTAATTCGAACATCATCACTATTGTATGTAGCCTTTTCAAGGGTAACTAAATCAGCATGCTTGTATTCATTAAAGAAAATGAAATTCACTAAATATCGTTTACAACGAGGTACTGTAATACCCTGTAAAAATTTCTATGAAAAAAAACAATGATCTGTATTGAAATGTATATACTACAATGACTCATAAATTTATGATTATTACTTCAAACCAACCACTTTTCGATTTATTTTTTAAACGTTTCCCCTTCCTTCTAACTACCGCCCTCACCCTAACGACTACTCTTATTCAAAAGGCTGTGTTTCACTTGTGCGAAATGTCGCACGGGCCTTGTGGTTAATAATTAAAATACAGTTAATCATGATTAATTTGTTATTATGCCTATCTTAAACACTAACAACAAGTACAACTACTGTAACTGAAATAATACCAAATCGGGTACTTACTTTATGCAGTAAAGTAGGAACTAATAAACAAAGTAGTTGCGTGACGTCAGGAGGCCAGTCGAACAGTTAGGAATTTTAGGAAGTGTTTTAGAAAACGAAAAGACTTTTTGTTATACTTTAAAACTATATATTTTAATTACTGTACTAGTTGTTTCTGTTTGACGTTCGCTGTGTTGTTTGAGGATCTGGTTTGTCTAAACGTTTGGCATAAAATTAGCACATGGAGTGAGTTGCAGTTTGTTTAGGTTGTAGCTTAACAGTTACTATGTCGTTACGTGACTGCAAAGTTTTATGAGGGCATGTAAAGATGTGTTGATATTCATCATTCAACGGTCTCTGATATGATTGTGAATATTCGTCACGCACTGATCACTGTTGTGTCTATGTGGATATTCGTCGCGCACTGATCACTTTTGTATCTATGTGGATATTCGTTATGCACTGATCACTTTTATGATTGTGTGAATATTCGTCATGCACTGATCACTGTTGTGTCTATGTGGATATTCGTCGCGCACTGATCACTTTTGTATCTATGTGGATATTCGTTATGCACTGATCACTTTTATGATTGTGTGAATATTCGTCATGCACTGATCACTGTTGTGTCTATGTGGATATTCGTCGCGCACTGATCACTTTTGTATCTATGTGGATATTCGTTATGCACTGATCACTTTTATGATTGTGTGAATATTCGTCATGCATTGATCACTGTTGTGTCTATGTGGGTATTCGTCATGCACTGATCACTTTTGTGTCTATGTGGATATTCGTCTCGAACTGATCACTTTTGTGTCTATGTGGATATTCGTCATGCACTGTTCACTGTTGTGTCTATGTGGATATTCGTCTCGAACAGATCATTTTTGTGACTGTGTGAATATTCGTCGTGCACTGATCACTGTTGTGTCTACGTGGATATTCGTCGTGCACTGATCACTTTTGTGTCTATATGGATATTCGTCACGCAAAGGTGTCTGTGTGGATATTCCTTACGCAAAGGTGTTTGTTGTGTCTGTATGGATATTCGTTACGCAAAGGTGTTTGTTGTGTCTGTGTGGATATTCGTCACGCAAAGGTATCTGTTGTGTCTGTGTGGATATTCGTCACACAAAGGTGTCTGTTGTGTCTGTGTGGATATTCGTTACGCAAATGTGTTTGTTGTGTCTGTGTGGATATTCGTCACGCAAAGGTATCTGTTGTGTCTGTGTGGATATTCGTTACACAAAGGTGTCTGTGTGGATATTCGTCACGCAAAGGTGTCTGTTGTGTCTGTATGGATATTCGTCACGCAAAGGTGTTTGTTGTGTCTGTGTGGATATTCGTCACGCAAAGGTATCTGTTGTGTCTGTGTGGATATTCGTCACACAAAGGTGTCTGTTGTGTCTGTGTGGATATTCGTTAAGCAAAGGTGTTTGTTGTGTCTGTGTGGATATTCGTCACACAAAGGTGTCTGTTGTGTCTGTGTGGATATTCGTCACGCAAAGGTGTCTGTTGTGTCTGTATGGATATTCGTCACGCAAAGGTGTTTGTTGTGTCTGTGTGGATATTCGTCACGCAAAGGTATCTGTTGTGTCTGTGTGGATATTCGTCACACAAAGGTGTCTGTTGTGTCTGTGTGGATATTCATCACGCAAAGGTATCTGTTGTGTCTGTGTGGATATTCGTTACGCAAAGGTGTTTGTTGTGTCTGTGTGGGTATTCGTCACGCAAAGGTATCTGTTGTGTCTGTGTGGATATTCGTCACACAAAGGTGTTTGTTGTGTCTGTGTGGATATTCGTCACGCAAAGGTGTCTCTTGTGTCTGTATGGATATTCGTCACGCAAAGGTGTTTGTTGTGTCTGTGTGGATATTCGTCACGCAAAGGTATCTGTTGTGTCTGTGTGGATATTCGTCACGCAAAGGTATCTGTTGTGTCTGTGTGGATATTCGTCACACAAAGGTGTCTGTTGTGTCTGTGTGGATATTCGTTACGCAAAGGTGTTTGTTGTGTCTGTGTGGATATTCGTCACGCAAAGGTATCTGTTGTGTCTGTGTGGATATTCGTCACACAAAGGTGTCTTTTGTGTCTGTGTGGATATTCGTCACGCAAAGGTGTCTGTTGTGTCTGTATGGATATTCGTCACGCAAAGGTGTCTGTTGTGTCTGTGTGGATATTCATCACGCAAAGGTATCTGTTGTGTCTGTTTGGATATTCGTCACGCAAAGGTGTCTGTTGTGTCTGTGTGGATATTCATCACGCAAAGGTATCTGTTGTGTCTGTGTGGATATTCGTCACACAAAGGTGTCTGTTGTCTCTGTGTGGATATTCGTTACGCAAATGTGTTTGTTGTGTCTGTGTGGATATTCGTTACGCAAAGGTGTTTGTTGTGTCTAAAAAAATTATATTCTTGTGTCAAAGTACAGAAATATTTATGTATTTAAATGATCGTTCAAATGGGATTTAAAATGTGGCTACGTTTTAGGAATTCGCTTCCATCACGTCATAAAGCAAACTGCTAATCGCAATTGTTTTAAGTAGGTCAACTAATTGGTATCCTAAATTAACGCGATAAATTGAAAATAATGTTTTTTTATTAACCTAACATCGCGAACAACCTTGATTCACGGTGATGTTCTGCTTTTACGCAATTAAATAATTAAAAAATGTAATCAAACTTCCTCTGAAAACGTAATTAAATTATTTATTATAACAATAAATTTAAGCACAATCGAGATAATGTAACGTAATATCGTATTCGATTCTCGAATTGTTTTACGATTGATGACATAAATTCGGTATAAACGTGCGACATATATTCAGAATCCAGTTCAGTGGGTTAAACTCAGAGCTAAGCGAGCGCCGTAGAAGCGCATAAAACCGAACCAACTGTCGTAAATCTGCAATGTAATAACGTATAGCGGGTGGATGACGTCACAGTGACGTCACAACATCCCCTGTTGACGTCATAGCTCAGGCTTGCCCGGGTTAGCCGCAGTACACTACTAAATTACCTCACACTTTGCATCCTGCTGTTTGATATTTTTTATTGCTATACTGTTGAAAACATTAGTGTTGCATATTTTAGTCTAATTTTCCAAACTTACCTTGTTTTATCATTCCATAAATAAATTGTTTAGTCTATTAATAGCAAATTACCAGTGGAAAAAGAGTTGGCGCGCCATCATCGTCCTAGTCCATGACCACTATAAGAACCGATCCTGACCTCTACAACACATTTTTGTAAATTAGTGTTAACATCTTTAAGGATAGAAACAATTAATCACACTGAAAATAGTGTACGGTCTTTTTAGAAAAATATTGTTCTGACGTTTTGCCCAAATCTTATCTGACATCTTCAAGGTGGTTTTCGGTCCAAGACTGAAGTCGAAATGAAGACGTTTGTCAACCCTTTGCCTCTTGTAAACGTTAAGTGACGCAAATTGTACTTAGGCAAGTTAATGTTTCGGGCTGCTTACAAAAAGGGTTAATACAAATTATCGGCTATTTGGAAGAATTCCCTCAGCCATTAACCATTAAACTGTCAGTTGTATTCAAACTGGGTGAGACTTATCCAAGGGTTCCGTGGGGCCTGCCCAAGTATTTCTTTGTCAGCCTCTATATAATCAGTAACTATACTGGACGCCTCGGTGGCCTAGTTGATAGCGTACTGGGCTTTCACTCCGAGGACCCGGGTTCGATTCCCGGCCAGGGCTTGGCATTTTCATACGCTATAAATCATCCCATCGTCTGCATTAGCCCAAGTGTCTACAATATTCGGGACGTTAAACACCAAAAAAAAGGAACTGTACTGTGTTTAAATATTCAACAATCTTTACAAAGAGGGACAATTATAAAAACAAAACCGTGCTTATAATAATAATGTTTAAATTTTGCGCTGTCAGTGTTACGACGCAATCTCTGGAGTCAGCTGATCGGAGACTCGCTTTTGCAAGATGCAGCGACTATCGAGCTCGCAATCTGGAGTGGCCTCGCCAATACCAGCCGTGTACGGAAATGAAGCAAACATTGAACAGTTTTCTTTACATTTTGTATTTACGTTTTGACGTTTATATTTCGAATTTACTTGAAGGTTTTTTTGCGAAAGACAAACACATAATGCGGAAAACAAGGAGAAGTAAGCAACAAATAATCATATAAATGCGGGTGTGTTTGTGTGCTTTTTAGCCGCCTCAGTGGACTAGTTGATAGCGTACCGGCTTTCACCCCGAGGACCCGGGTTCGATTCCCGGCCAGGGCTTGACATTTTCATACGCTATAAATCATCCCATCGTCTGCATTAGCCCAAGTGTGCACAATAGTCGGACGTCAAAAAAAAAAATAAATTGCATGCTTTTTTGGTAATTGTTACACTTATACCCCGTATGCCTATGCGCAGCTGGAACGTCAGCATTCCGGTTCAAACCACCCCGCCTTACATTTACCGCACCGCATATAAACATCAAGTAGTAATTTGATATTATTTTTTCTTTACGGTTCCGTTGAAAAATATACAACCACTAAGGGATTCCACGACTACAAATAGTTTAAAGACCACTGACGTAAGTGAAATCTAACGAAATTATTTCAACATCACTGACGCTAATCAGCTGATAATATTGAGTCAATTTTGGAACATCTTAAATCAAAATCGGTTCGGCTAGGTACTGTTTGCGTCATACAATGGTCTTCGAAGAGTATGGTTACTCTTAAAACCATTTAAAAGTCAGTGGTTACTGCTTAGTCGGACACATGCACTTGGAAGGTAGGCGACATCTTCTTAAGGATTTTTCTAATTATGCATCATCTGTTGGGTAGTTGCATGCTGCAAAGCCTAAAGGATATCTTTTTTTATCTTCCACTTGTCCGAGGGTTCGTTATCCTGTCAGCCCTTTCGTCTTTTGTAATTTTCTTCTGTGTAAGTAGACGTAAAGATATTCGTAAAGATTCGTCATAAACCATAGTTTAAATTAAATATTTTTTTTTGTTATGTAAAAAGCTCTCTTTTCGAGACTCGTTTCATGTACATAAACACTTTTTCACTTCGCCATCAATCGTTAACATTCTGATTGGTAGGACCGTGACTTTTTGATACGTTACCCAGGTAATCGCTGTTGTAAATTTGTTGCTTGTCCTCATTCACCCTTATTTAATGTGAAATCTGTCATTCATTTCCTTTCTTATTTAGTATTGTGTGTGTGTGTGTGTGAGAGAGAGAGAGAGAGAGAGAGAGAGAGAGAGAGAGAAAGAGAGAGAGAGGTTTATTTTTAAAGGCCATTTAATCGAAGAGTTCTCTGTAAGAGTTAAGCAAACTTGTGCGGCGTGTGTTTGTGTTTGCTTTGTTCAATAACTTCTCAATTTTTACTTCAAACTTGGAGCGGACCATATTTGTTGATGACAGATACGATTTTTATGAAACGTCAGAACAGTGTTTCTTTTAGAAGCAGTTGTGTCCAACTAATTTACACAGGTTTGCGCGCGCGCGCGCGCACACACACACACACACACACACACACACACACACACACACACACACACACACACACGCCTGTATTTGTTGGACCGCTTAAAAAATGATATAAAGTTCGTTATTTATGAGAAAATTATTTTCAAATAAATGTTCCGAACATTAGACTGAGTCTATTAACTAATTAAAATTTGCAGTAAGACTTTTTTCAAATCAGTGGTACAAGATGAAGTAAAGAAATAAACGAGGGAAATGACTGAAGAGATAAAGAGAGAATAAAAGAAACTGGCGCCATACTAGGTCTTTAGTCTTTAGTCTTTAGACAGGTCTTTGTTCGCTAATCTCTTGCCATTGCATTGGCAGTTTCTTAAAGTCGACAGGCTGTTTCAAAAGTACTGTAATCTCTGGACCAACCTTAAAAATATTCCATAGAGAATACCATAACTTGTTTTATGATAAGTAATAAAAATAAATTTTGTTAATTAATTTAATTAAAAGTGTTATTGTTTAAAATTCCTAAATTAAAAAAAAAATTGTTAAAAATATATACACCGTATCGCTTTATAATTTTCCACTGGTACCATACTAAAAAAGGGATCATATTTTTCTCTCTGCAAATGTTTTGATTAGTTGATATCAATAATTATTTTGGCTCAGAGAGCACTGTCTGCAGTATAAGTATGTTTTTTTAGTACTCTAGCGTTTGGTATTTTAGTCTCGTTTGATTCAAACTAGACACAAAAATTTATTTCGATAACAATTGGAAAAGGTACGTTATTTTTGAAAATCCTAATTTATCTATCATGCGTATCGTAAAAATCTGCCGAAAATTGATTTGAAATTTTTAAATTGCAGCAATCAGGTTCATTTTCGTAATTGATACTGATTTTTGCAGATTTTAACGTTTGTTAGGACGATGTAATCAGATTTTTGTTCGTGTAAAATCAATAGTTAAAAATTGTACGGCGTTCAGGGTTCCTTTTTTATATTTTGTTTGTAAAGTACAAAACATTTTGCATATTTAAGTGTTCGTTTATATGATCGTGAGCGAAACAGCTGCGTGATTATTTAACCTTACTTTTTTCTTTTCAAATACTGTTCATTACGTTGAATATGTGTGAAAGAAGTTAAGCACAGTAAATACCCTATTGGTTCTTATTATTAGTTTGAAAGTATTTATTACTCAAATGCATACACAAATTTTTGTTTTTTAACCATTTTAGTAAAAGTACCTCTTCGAAATTTCTATATTTGAGCATGAACATATATACTCATATATGCTCATATATACTCATATATACACATATATGCTCATATATACTCATATATACACATATACTCATGGGGTTCTCAACGCGGTCCACGTGGACCCCTTGGGGTCCATTGAACTACAAGGATTTAGAAAATGTAAATGTTCAATCTTGGATTATGAAAACATCTGAAAGCGACATGGCCGATATTGATTTCTCACTAGAAGAAGAACTGATTGAACTTAAGACAATTTGCAACTCAAAATCAATTTTGAAACAAGTGGATATGACGAATTTTGGAGTTGCAAAGACATTTGCACAAAATACGTCAGATTAACAAGTATCAGCGAACGACTATTGTCAGAATTTCGAGGGAGTGAGCGTCCACAGTCCCGAGCGCTCTACTCGAGCCATTCGTTCCTTGGCATCGCGCTGCTTTTCGACAACTCCTTCACTGATGAATTCGTAGCGAATTCAATTTCTACAATAATCGTGGTAATTTCAACGTATTCCCATTTTGTGTGCGTGTTTGAACACGTTTTGCGTCGTTATCGAAGCGGCGACTGCTTCATTACTCTCGATTCAATATATATACGTGTATTAGGCGCGCACCAACAAACACACAAACACAACAAACGGACAGAGAAGAAAGCGAGTTAATATTGCATTGTTATCCAGTTCTGAGCTACGTTAAAGTTGCAAGGCTCTAGCTTCGGTGTTCTCAATGGGGCCAAGGTGGACCCCTTGAGGGTCTATTGAACTTTGAATTGGTCGATTGAATTACAAAGACTTAGAAAATTTAAAGATCCACCTCGGATTATAAAACCATCTGAAAGCGACATGGCCCATACTGATTTCTCACTACAAGAAGAAATGATTGAACTTTAGAGAATTTGGAACTCAAAATCAACTTCCAAACAAGTGGATTTGACGAATTTTCTAGTTGCAAAGACATTCGCACAAAGTACGTCAGATTAACAAGTATCAGCGAACGACTATTGTTAGCGTTTCTCAGTTCTTACTTGGTTGATGCAGAATTTAGCTGTGTAAATAATTTATTGCGAAAGACGAAAAATCGATTCGACATATCAGAACGTGGTGATTTACGATTAATATCAACAAACATTTCCCCGGATATATGTGAGATAATCGAAGGACATCAACCGCAACCATCTCATTAAAATGTTATGTATTTATGTGATTTATGTTTCATTTAAATGTCTACTTCTATAAACATAATTATATCTTTAATGTATTTCTAATAATACAAAATACAAATTATTACATAAAATTGTATTACTGAATTTTTCCAAATAAAACTTCAATTCCGGTGATATTTGTGCAACACATTGTGAACATATGGGCGTGTACGTTATAAATAAAATTTATTTTGGGGGTCGAAGCAGAAAAAACGTTTAGAACCCCTGAACTAATGCTAAAAGTAAAACCTATGCACTGTGCGTGAGTTTTGTGTTTGCGCGCTCGCCTGTATGCGTGCGTGCGTGTTTAGTTTTGTCTAGATGTTCGTAACGGTAAACTTTGAAATATTGTTTCCAATTTGTGGAAACTGTGCGGCAACTGCAGTTAACGTAAATTCCTTTACTCCGAACACAATGCCGCGGTATTGTTGAACATTTTATCACACTATAAGTTATCGTCGTTAGACTTCGGTTGGTAATAAAATTGTAGTTGGCAACAATAAACTATAAGTAGCACAACAGCTGATTAGAGAGAGAGAGGGGGGGGCTGGTTTTATGAAATTTGTATTAGAAGTAATTTGATTGTTGCAGCAATCATAGCTCTTATGGGTTTTTACAGTTCGGTCCAATCTGGACTGGGAGTGTCGGGAGAGCCTCGTCGCTCTGTCCCTGGGAAACAGGGTTACACTTCACTGGATTCTGAGGGATAAGGGGGTTGAGAGTAATGAAGTGGCACACCGACTGTCTGCACTGGGATCTGCATCTGAGTTCATCGGCTTTAGGAGTCCGCTATCAATAGGTGGATTAACAAGCAACACCAGGCAAGATGGGAAACCTTAATGGGCATTCCTATAACAAGCGCCTCTTGAGTAACGTGCTTGCATTGAGGACTTAGAACAGTGTCAGATATCTTCGGCAGAGCACGCTCAGGAGTTGATTACTGGACACTGTGGTCTGTGAGTATATACTTCAGAGACACCATGGAAGGTTGTGCAGTAAAGAGGAGGAAACTGCAGAACAGCACACAATTTATGATTGAGGCTCTTGTTAGCAGGCTGCTAAGTATTTTCGGTTTCAAAGATCTAAGGATCTCCAGCAGGATGAGCTGTTCATTGCATTGTTGCAGCTACTAACGGCACCCAATTTACTATGTTTAGTTTCACAATACGTCTGTCGATCGCGGTGCTTGGGGATCTATAATTCTTTCCTCTAGTATTTAATCTAATGTGGTCTGAATTGGTTGTTCTACAAATTAATAATACAAAATGTTTTATCTCTGAAAGTTGTGTTACACTTTGTATGTCATAATAGATTACATGAATATAATTTTAAGAATAAATGTAATAATTTTTTGTTTCAATAAAACTGTTTATTTTGTAAAATAAACCGATACAATAATCACAATAACTAATAAACCATTTATATTAGGTTTTAATATTAACAATAAAACTACAAAGAAGACCCTTGACCGCAGTAAAATTCATTACTTTTCATTTAACAGATCAATCCTCTAAATACAGTCAGATTTGTGGTGTGGGTGTGTGGTGGGTGGGTGGGTGTCAGTCAGGTGGGTGGGTGTGTGTGTCTGTATGCGTGTTCGTGTGTGTGTGTGTGTGTGTGTGTGTGTGTCTGTCTGTCTGTCTGTGTGCGTGGTCGTGTGTGTGTGTGTGTGTGTGTGTGTGTGTGTGTGTGTGTGTGTGTGTGTGTGTGCGCGCGCGTGTGTGACTGTGTGTGTGTGTGTGTGTGTGTGTGTGTGTGTGTGTGTGTATGTGTGTGTGTGTATGTCTGTATGTGTCTGTGTTCGTGTTCGTGTGTGTTAGTGTGTGTGTGTGTGTGTGTGTTCGTGTGTTAGTGTGTGTGTGTGTGTTCGTGTGTGTGTGTGTGTGTGTGTGTGTGTGTGTGTATGTGTGTGTTTGTGTGTTCGTGTGTGTGTGTGTGTGTTCGTGTGTGTGTGTTCGTGTGTGTGTGTTCGTGTGTGTGTGTGTGTGTGTGTGTGTGTGTGTGTGTGTGTGTGTGTGTGTGTGTGTGTGTGTGTGTGTGTGTGTGTGTGTATGTGTTCATGTGTGTGTGTGTGTGTGTGTGTGTGTGTGTGTGCGCGCGCGTGTGTGTGTGTTTGTGTGTGTGTGTGTGTGTGTGTGTGTGTGTGTGTGTGTGTGTGTGTGTGTGTGTGTGTGTGTGTATGTCATGTGTGTGTGTGGGGGCGCGCGTGTGTGTGTTTGTGTATGTTTGTGTGTGTGTGTGTGTGTGTGTGTGTGTGTGTGTGTGTGTGTGTGTGTGTGTGTGTGTGTGTAAACTTTTCTTAGCGCCTGTCTAACAAAAAAAACACGATTTACACTAAAAATTGCTACGTCCATGTTTAATATATTATTCAGAGAAACGAGTTCTTCCAGCAAACGAATTAAAATACGGGATATCGTTGGTCACACTGTTGTTGATACTTACTCGCTGGTCACGCTGTTCTAGATATTTACCGTATTGACCAAATGTCCGTTGAGCGGAGTTGAATTTATCACATATTACTGTACAACCGCAAGCTCGCAAATCAATCGGAAGCCGATGATTTATCGTGTGATTGCGTTCAATCATAGTGACGTCACACGTACGTTCCGCACGATATAGGACAGGTAAGCGGCTAATCTTCGCACATCATAACCGTGTTTAATTATTTAATCGGGCGTGGCGCATTAGTTGCATTACTCTTCTAATTAATCCAGCCTTGCCGAATAGTAACTGTCCCGCAAATAAACAGAAATAATCGAGTCACGCAGCTGTCTCGCTAACGTCCGACACTAATTTGTTTATCGTATCATAACGATTTTTTTTTTTTGCTTTTGAAACTTTTCAATAACTTTGACAAAACAAAAATTATTCCAGAGTGATGCCATTTTTTTTTTAGTGTTTATAATTCAGTTTTAAAATTATCTAATTGATGTGGATGTTAACATAACTTACGTTAAAAAAGCGAGATTTTCAAAAAAAAAAGCGATGAAAAGGTATACATTAAAATTATTGGAATGGCCGCTAATTACGAATTGTCAGCTTCGTGTCACGTTTGCATTAAATTGTACTAAAAATTTCGTTTTCATTTTTTAAAATGAAATTTGAAATTTTAAAATTTATAACGGTGAAATCAGATGTTTATAAAAACGGTAATATAAAAATATTTTTTGAAAATTTGCTTCAGTCACGTCAGCCAAACGGTGTTCCTTTTTTCCTTCTTAGTTAGACTTCTTGTAATGCAAATTTGTAAAGGTAGAAACGAAGAAAGTTTCAATTTATAAATTCGCAAACGTCGTTAAAACTTGACTCTCAGTAAGCCGTGCTACATTTGCATGTTGTTTATAGAATAAAGCGTAGCCTACCGTCAATTTGCATCTTATATTTACAAATAACTTCTTCTCAGTGAGAACAAAATTCGGAATGCAAACGCAATACTGTGCATGTCGACTGAATTACCTTAAATGTTTGTCAACACGGCGAAACTCGAATTGCTTGTCGCAACAATAAACATACAACAAATTTGATGTTTTGTAACTGCTCTTACTACGTGAAAAATTATTATTTATACTAACAACTTTACTGTTTAAATATATAAAGAACATTTTTGGGGCATCGTCGTTTAATCTTCTAATTTTCCAACAGGTTAGCGTCGTTTGATCTTCTAATTTTTAACAGTTTAGCGTCGTTTAATCTTCTAATTTTCTAACAGGTTAGCGTCGTTTGATCTTCTAATTTTTAACAGTTTAGTGTCGTTTAATCTTCTAATTTTCCAACAGGTTAGCGTCGTTTGATCTTCTAATTTTTAACAGTTTAGCGTCGTTTAATCTTCTAATTTTCCAACGGGTTAGCGTCGTTTAATCTTATAATTTTTAATAGATTAGCATCGTTTAATCATTAATTTTCCAACGGGTTAGAGTCGTTTTATCTCCTCATTTTCCAACAGGTTAGCGTCGTTTAATCTTATAATTTTCCAACGGTTAGTATTGTTTTAATCTTCTCATTTGTAACTGTTTAGCATCGCTTAATCTTTTTAACTTTCCAACGGGTTAGCGTCGTTTAATCTTATAATTTTTAATAGATTAGCATCGTTTAATCTTCTAATTTTCCAACGGGTTAGAATCGTTTAATCTTCTAATTTTCCAAAGCGTTAGCTTTGTATAACCTTCTAATTTTCTAACGGGTTAGCGTCGTATAATGTTCTGTTCTTCCAACATGTGCTTGAATTCTTTATTTGTAAGTACATACAGCCGCCTCAGTAGTCTATTGGATAGCGTACTAGGCTTTCACCCCGAGGACCCGGGTTCGATTCCCGGCGAGTGCTTGGCATTTTCATACGCTATACATCATCCTATCGTCTGCATTAGCCCAAGTGTGCACAATAGTCGGACGTTAAAATGTAAGTACATACGCTAACAAACTAAGCTTTTGACATTTAAGGAAGCTAAAAATCATTGCATGTAGATCTTTTAATATTTTTTGTACTTTAGTGATGAACACTTTTTTTAGAGATAGCCTACTTACAGATATAATATAAATAAGCTATTCTACGTCTATTTGTTTTTTATGTATTTTTCGTATTTTTTTTTCGATCACTTGCCTTAATTTCTGTTAAAGGAACAATACACAACATTTAGTGAGTATGAATCAATTATTGCTCTCACAATAGTCGGACGTTAAACATACAAAAAATTATTGTTCTCAAATGACTAACACAACATAAAAACAAGAACATAAGCCTTTTATCACCACCTGTGGATATTTTATTGTTTGTTTTTTGTTGTGGGGTAAAACAATTTATTATTAGATTAATAAGCCTGTTAGGTACTAAAAACAGGAACAAACTATCAAGGCTAACACACTGAATGGTTAATTTCTGATCAGCTTACGTCTCCCGATTGATTGGATATTGGTTAAATTTTGTGTATTGCTTTTCATACAGATCAGCTGTTAGTTTTAGTTTAACGTTTGACCACAAAGGTTGAACACACACTCACACAAAACTCGTTCTAAAGATTATGAAAGGTACTCAGGTTTGGGTAGTACACTGTTCGCCGTTCCAAAAACTCGTTCTTCAATGAAAATTCAGTAATTACAACAATAATAATTGTTAATAATAACATAAATTATGTTTTTATAATTAATAATTTTATTTACATAATCATGAATCTTCTCACAATTGCAGTTGCCATAAAATGTCGTGGAAACTTAAGAAGAAAAATTCAAAACTGAAAAAATTTGTTACTTTTAACCCCAGAAAATATATAAATAAATGTTATAAGTAAAATATAAAACAGCTGTTATTCAAAATACGTACTTTTATTGAACACAGCTGATTATAACCATTCGTTTCTTACGGAAACTTTCGTTCTTTACAGCCCTTCCTAAAGCAGTAATTAAGAAAAAAAAAGAAGGTGGCAGTCTTCTGACTGTGGACAGAAGTGACTACTTCTTATCACGGGTTATGGCTGTATATTTTACACCACAAAATAAAATATATAGTCGATTTTCAAAATCATGAGTACGTTCATTTCAGTTTAATATATTTCTAAATACAATATTATATGATTTTATGGTTTTTTTCCAAGACATAGATTTTTGCCACTCGACACTAGAATAGGCTATAACTGACCATGGGAGAAGCACGGAGTCCCAAATGTGTTCCTACTACTCTTAATATCTGACCCTGTGACTTATTAATTGTCATTGTAAATGCCAACTTCAATGGAAACTGCAATATTTTAATTTGGAAATGCAGGTTGTTTGGAATTATAAGATGCTTGGAATTAAAAATTGTTACACAGTTAACACTTGTCATAAAACTAAATACTAAATAAAGTTGGTCTGGGTAAGTAGTATAATGGCTTTTAAAATAATTTAAATATTTATTATTCACACCTACCAATATATAATAAACGTATAAAACGTCACTGTTACACAGTTAACACTTGACACAAAACTAAATAATTAAGTTGGACTGGGTAAGTAATATAATGGCGCGAACATACAAGTTTTCACTTCAAAAATATATTTTATAACAAAAATATATATAAGTTTATACGTGACATCCATACCCCGCCATAAGAAATTGTATATAAGTATATGCTATATATATATATATATATATATATATATATATATATATATATATATATATATAAGAGCGTGATGCGTGACGGCAAACTGATTTTTTTCCCGTGAAAAACATACATCCATACCACGCCATAAGAAGTATTCACTTCAAAAAGTATAGTTTTTTTCAAACTCAAGACCAAGACTTTCAACAATCTTCCTACAACTTGCCAGTCTCTTAAGTTGTTTTCAATACTGACCTTAACTAATTACATATAAGGATACCAAATATGCACTGTAAATGCTCTTATTCCAAATCACATTTGAAGCAAACACTGCAGCATTAATACCCAGTGGTAAAGTTTATTGGTTTACTGAAGCCATTCTTGGGCACAGATCAGTCAGCCCATATTGTGTGTGTGTGTGTGTGTGTGTGTGTGTGTGTGTGTGTGTGTGTGTGTGCGCGTGCGTGCGTGCGTGCGTGTGTGTGTGTGTGTGTGTGTGTGTGTGTGTGTGTGTGTGTGTTAGCACGCTAACGTTCGCAAGAGCAGCCCAATGTTCTTTAACTATCAAAATCCATTCAGCAGTTTCAAAATGGTGGTACTTAATAATATTTCTATGTTCTTTACTTTTTTGGTTTTTAAATATTTTTAGAAATTTAATTTTGTCATCGTAATCAGCCGTAAAAAAACTCTATAAATCGTCGGTTTGAAATTTTTAAATCTGTTGGAATTAAGAAATTCAATTTGGCGGCGGTCAGGGTTAATTTTTGACGTAATTAGATGTTCTAAATACTGGTGTGTGAATATTTTAATGCTGATTAGAAAGGTGAAATTAGACATGTCAAATGATGGTAAAGAGAACTTTTGGAAATTCGATTTCATCACGTAAGCGGGTCAGCTGATTTCCGGTCGTAAGAAATGTGGTTGATTTTCATGTTTTTTTAATCAAATATTGTTCGTGATTATTCCCTGATAGTTTACAAACATTATTTGGTTACAATATGTGTGTAATGTTTGGCCCCATATGTTTTATAATATTTCAGATTCAATATCGTATTCAAAGTGTTAATTAATGTACACTATCATGTAGATTGCAAGTACCGTGAGCGTTTTACATTAATTAATATGTATAATGTGTATTTTTTACGTGTTTCAGGTGAGTATGGATCAACCAGGCCGTGGATTAAAGTTTGGTACTTATGGGTAAATCACATCACAATTCATTATTGTATAAACTTACACAACATTAATCAGAAACATTGAGTTAATTCAAGAATAAATAATAAACAGTTGTTTTAAGTAATTGCTCACTGACCGACATTTCGTTTTATACTCTATAACGTTTTCATTAATTGTTCTCATTTACACTTGAAACAAAGCAAAACATTTTTGTATTGTTTACATTGCGATGCATACATGATGATTTGTACGAGGTACAAATCACGATACAAATTGTATGAGCTCCAAGATTGTCACGGATTTTGTATGAGCAAAAAATTACATATATTTTGACTCGTATGAGTTTATTTTCATGTTCTTAGGTTATGGCGTTCTTGTTATCTATTAGATTTAATTATTTTACTCACCTGACAGGTTTTAAATTGTTGGAAAATTCAGTTATACTGAATAGACTAGTTGCAACTATTGAGAGGATTTAGGCGTCCCTCGAGGTACCCGAGTCTAACACACTTACACTTACATCACTACACTTACGATTTTAACACTTTACATTCACACTTACATTTAGGGAGGCGATAATAGCCTCAATGTGCTTTTCGCCTTGAAATACAAAAAAAGTTGTATTCAGTAGGCTAGTTTGTTGTCAAATTTTGTTTTGCTTGTTGTACAGTTTTCAAATTCTAAGCCATCTTCTAAAGTGAATTCATTAAACAACACGGTGTAGGCCTATGCACCATGAGTTTTTCGTAAAAATTTTCATTGCCTACGAAAATCGTAGGTGCTCTACGAATTCGTTTTTTTTTAAATCAGGCACTTGATATAAAATATAAAAACCACTCGTTACTAGGCATAGCTTTATTGTACAAATTTTGAATATTTTTGAATTTAAAGTGTACTACCATTGGTTGGCAGAAATTACAATTTGATGAACAAAATTATTTGTGTAAGTGTAAATGCAGTGCGGATTTTTTTCGAACTATTTGAGATGTGTGAGGATTTGTACGAGGGTTGATCAAATATAAACGAGACTGATTTTTTAAAAAAAATATTGCTTACTTACAAATTATTCTTGATACAACTTATTTTTCTACATAGTCTCCCGCACGAGTAACACATTTTTCCCACCGGATTGGAAGTTTTTTAATTCCATCTTCGTAAAAAGTTCTCGGGCGTTCATTGAGCCATTGGAGCACGAAGGTCTCGTTTATATTTGATCAACCCTCGTATGATCATACTTGTATCTCATACGTCATACACGTATCCAAATGTAAACGCACCATTAGACTGATCAGTACTGGGGATCGATGCGCAAGGAAAAGTCGACGTAAAGTAATTACCGAGAGTCGAACCTGTATATCCGAGTTGTCGCAAACTGCCTGTTACGATTGTTTCGACTCACTGCGCTTCTTTTCCTAAAGCAAACCATTTCGTTTGCCATATGATGCACTTAAACACTATAAACACTTATAATATAAGGGATAATAACAGTAGTCTATGTTTATTATTTGAACAACTTATAAAATCTAAGTTTCGTTTAATTGCACTCTCACAATGACTTATGTTTCAGGTATTAACGTATCTTTTCTGAATCGTTTGATAGCAAACGTATTTACCGATTTACGTAAAATTTGTTCTAAAAAAAGATCTGGTGTCCATATTTTTGATAATTATTACTTTTTTAAGTGTTTTGAAGCCCGACAAAATTTTTTTTTCAAAATCAGCTTTATCTATTTTGATGAAGTTTTGCTTAAATGTAGGCTAAACGTATACTAACAAAATGTATGTATCTATATATGTAGAAAATACGAAGAATAATAATTTATTTAAATCAGTGTGTCCAGTTTAATATAAAATGAGTAAATCGACAAAAACAAAATCAAACATAACGATTAAACGCCGTTGGGTGTTTCAATTTACTCTGAAACCATTGCTTTCAATTTAACATTTGACACTCTAAATGTAGTTACGTTTTTATATATGTACGAGGTGTATTCTGAAAGTAACGAGAATTTTTTAATTTCGCGGGCTTGGAGAGTCCGTTTGTCAAATATTTTTTTTATTATGTTGGTATACATGACCTTGAAGTGTGATAAAACTTCAAGCTGTTTTCATTGTTGACTTTGTCTGTGACAGCCACTAAGTTTAGACGTGTTTTTATGAGCTCGGCGATTTTCGTTTGTTAAAAGAAATGGATCAAAGAATTTGTATCAAATTTTGCGTAAAAAATGGAATAAAGTGTAACAAAGTGTGTGAAATGTTAACAAAGGCCTATGGTGAGTCTGCTATGAGTAAAGCAAGAGTTTACGAGTGGTATAAGCGTTTCCAAGAAGGCCGTGAAGTCGTTGAAGATGACGAACGCCTGGACGCCCCAGCACATCTACAACCGATGAAAACGTGGAAAAATGAAAGAAATGGTTATGAAAAATCGCCGAATGACAATTAGAGAGGTCGCTGAAGATGTTGGCATATCGATTGGATCATGCCATGACATTGTTTCCAATGTTTTGTGTATAAACGCGTGGCAGCAAAATTCGTTCCAAAATTGTTGAATTTTGAACAAAAACAGCGGCGAATGGAAGTTGCTCAGGAGTCACTAAATGAAGTTAACGACGATGCAGAATTACTGAAACGTATTGTAACAGGTGACGAAACATGGGTTTACGGATATGACGTCTAAACTAAGGCTCAATCATCCCAGTGGAGGCATTCTGGCTCGACAAGACCGAAAAGGCTCGACAACTGCGGTCGAACGTGAAGGTTATGCTCACTGTGTTCTTCGATATTTATGGCATAGTGCATCATGAATTCCTGTCACTAGTGAAACGGTCAATAAGGAGTACTACCTACAAGTTCAACGCCGTTTGCTGAAGCAATACGTAAAAAATGCCCAGATCTGTGGAAAAAGAATTCATGGCTTTTGCACACGATAATGCACCAGCTCACACTTCATTGCTTGTTCATGAATTTTGGCCAAAAACATTACTGTAACTATGCCCGAGCCTCTATATTCGCCAGACATGGCTCCGTGTGACTTTTTCCTATTTCCAAAAATAAAGAGAACCTTAAAGGGCCGTCGTTTTACAGTCGTAGATGACATTAAAAGCGCATCGCTGAAAGAACTAAAGGCTATCTCAAAGATCGAGTTTGAGAAGTGTTTCGAGGATTGGAAGAAGCGCATAATCTCCAATGGGGAATATTTTGAAGGCGACAACATCAATGTAGAATAATAAATAAATATTTTGTTCAAAAAATTAAAATTCTCGTTACTTTCTGAACACACCACGTGTGTGACCAAAATTTAAATTTGCAAAAAGAAATAATTGCATGCAGAAAGTTTGTAAAATATTTTCTTCGCCGTTCGCTTGACTCGCACCGATGCTTAATCCAATTAGTGTCAGGTTGTACATTGAACAAGTAAAAACTCAGTTTGCACTGAGCAGGCTATAGAAATCATTAGACGAGAATTAATTTCGTCCTTTGGAAGCCTATTTGAAATTAGTTTTAAAGTAAATGACTTCGCTTCAATGTAACGCCCGCGCCGGGTTGTGTAGGAATGTAATTGGAACGTTTAAAGGAAATTTCCGAGAATACCTTAACGTAATTAAAATTACATTAATGGTAACGTAATTCAAGAAGCTGCCTTCAATTTAACTTGAACTTCGTGCTTTATTGTTGTTAAACAATGCAAAAGTTGTATTTTGTTTTATCCTGCGTTTTCGTCGCTCGAATTAACTTTTTTTAAAGTTAATGTGCTCTTTAAAAAAAACAATACTTCAGATTTTCATAGATCTTTAGAGCAATCTTTGTATGAACCGTAGTCGTGTCTTTATGGGTACACGTACGTTTTCCCAGACGCGACTACAGCGATAATTACTCCGTGATGCAGTCGTGAGGCGCATATATCGGAACAGGTATTTCTACTTGGCCTATTTGAGCCCTAGTATGTACCTAGTACTGATATTTGAAATACTAGGAATACTGAATACTAAATGCTTTGCGCATGCGTCCTAATGAAATGCTTTATTTGCTACGTACGATATTTAGCCGCCTCGGTGGTCTAGTGGATAGCGTACTAGTCTTTCACCCCGAGGATCCGGGTTCGATTCCCGGCGAGGGCTTGCATTTTCATACGCTATAAATTATCCCACCGTCTGCATTAGCCCGTGTTCACAGTAGTCGGACGTTAAACACCAAAAAAAAAAAAAAAAAAAACGTACGATATTTTTTACTTGATACTACCCCCCCACCCTTTCTGCCTAATATTCTGAGAAATATTAGGTGCGAAATCCTGCCATCGTCTTTCATTAGCCGTACTGTTGGTAAAAGTAACAGTGTACTTGAGTCAGTTTTTTTTTGTGTTTAACTTCCGACTATTGTGCACTTGTGCTAATTCAGACGATGGGATGATTCATAGCGTATGAAAATGCCAAGCCCTGGCCTAGAATCGAACCCGGGTCCTCGGGGTGAAAGCCCAGTACGCTATCAACTAGGCTATCGAGGCGGTTCGCGTCCCTAAATGTAAGTGTGAGTGTAAAGTCGTAAGTGTACTGTTGAAAGTGTAAGTCACCCCCTGCGGGGAACTTGATCAGTATATACATTCAGACTGGCGTTTTTATTTTATTTTGTATGAACACATATTAAGATGTCATCTAAGACTATTATTATATTGAACAATAATATAAAGGTACACGTATTTTATTTATTTTTATTATTGAACTGTCCGCAAACTTAAACTGTATTATTGAAGTGTAATTAGGAATTCAAATAGGGCCTATGTCTCACCAACAACTTAAGTTAAAGAATTAAAACTGAACAAACCGTATTTATTTATTTTTCCATAGTAATACTAAATAACTGGAAATTAAACCAATACTCAAAATGAAATGTGTAGTATAGGTTCTTCAGTGCAATTAGTACTGTGTTAGATCTGTATTTTATGTAGTATTTTCAACAACACTACGTTGCGTAAATACTAGGTGGTATCTGTGGAACAGCTATGCCTAGTATCGAAAACATAGTACGTACGACTCATGACTGCTGTGATAGTCGCCCAGCGATCATCGCTATCACAAAACGCTGACGTGTTTTCCTTCACGCTACGGCTGTTTGAGTAGGCACTTGATTTTAATAGATCGATAGTTTCGTGAATTGAATTATGACCTTGAAGAAAACACTACTTCTAGCGATTAATAGGAAGAAGATAGTGGTGATTGCCGGGCAAATAGTGAGTTTTCCAGAAAAGGAATGCATCAGTTATTTAAAGCAAGAAAATAGCCAGATTGTTGTCCTATCACGGTGAAGTGCATATGCACACAACGCTGGATGTTTTCTCACTGACTGTTAATTTTTCTTCCTCATCAGCGGAAGAATGACGCATTGCATTTTGAGTAGCCATTTTTGAAAGTATTGAAACGCTAGCGATTGCGATTACTGCTCCGAAAGCACCGACGCTAGCGACTCTAGCGATTATCTTGGGTAGCTTATGTGCAAACTTAGAAATAGTGTCAGCGATGATCGTTGAATGATTATCGCGGAGCTATTGTCGCTGTAGTCGCGTTTAGGAAAACATACAAAATAAATTACGACAAATTTGTGTTTTTGTCGATATTATATGAACTTTTAATGTGAGAAAGTTTGTGTAATGTTTTTTTCATTATTTATTTCATACTTCCGTGCAGCCCTGACAAAAAGGCAAAGATGAGTTGATTTAACAACGCTAACTGAAACATATGTTGTTTCGGCAATCTTTTCAAATATTCTCAAACTTGTCTATCAAATTTTAAGCAACTTAATAACTCTGTTTTATCTTATAGAATATCATTATGAAATACCGTGCTATTTAAAACACAATTAACCACAAAAATCACTTAAATCTTCACTCGCAGTCAAACACTTAAATATTCCAGTGGCATTATTATTAATGATTTATTCGTTATCTTCCTAATATTTAAAGCAGAAAATGTGTAGGCCATGTTGGATCTCTGAAACATTTAGCAAACATATCGAACACCCACGACCCATATTCTCGGTGATTTGGTTTCAAGTGAACTAATTCAAAGAACAGTATACCTCGCGCAGTATATTCTTTACTGCTTGACCTCCGCTCCGTCGCACTCATTCGCCATTTAACCAGTAACCGTAACGTGTTTAGGGAAAATCTTACTGGACCAAGATTATTGGAAATTTTGTGAGTTTTTTTTCATCATGCGGTCAAAAGTATACCAGGTCTTGCCGTTCATCCACTACAATCGTCATCGTTAAAACAGAAACTTCTTGAAACGGAAGTGAATGGGAAGAAACCTTACACATATGTCGTTTAGGCTGTACTCAACTCTCTTCGTACTAAATTGCAAAACAATGCGTTTGATGGCTAAAGTTGTATACTATTGTCATTGCAAATCAGACGACGCCATCTTGAAACGGAAGTGAATGGGAAGAAATCTTACACATATGTCGTTTAGGCTGTACACAACTCTCTTCGTACTAAATTGCAAAACAATGCGTTTGATGGCTAATGCTGCATACTCTTGTCATTGCAAATCAGACGACGCCATCTTGAAACGGAAGTGAATGGGAAGAAATCTTACATATGTCGTTTAGGCTGTACACAACTCTCTTCGTACTAAATTGCAAAACAATGCGTTTGATGGCTAAAGCAGCATACTCTTGTTATTGCTAATCAGACGACGCCATCTTGAAACGGAAGTGAATGGGAAGAAATCTTACACATATGTCGTTTAGGCTGTACACAACTCTCTTCGTACTAAATTGCAAAACAATGCGTTTGATGGCTAAAGCAGCATACTCTTGTTATTGCAAATCAGACGACGCCATCTTGAAACGGAAGTGAATGGGAAGAAATCTTACACATGTCGTTTAGGCTGTACACAACTCTCTTCGTACTAAATTGCAAAACAATGCGTTTGATGGCTAATGCTGCTTACTGTTGTCATTGCAAATCAGACGACGCCATCTTGAAACGGAAGTGAATGGGAAGAAATCTTACACATATGTTCGTTTAGGCTGTACACAA
Source organism: Callitettix versicolor (assembly GCA_022606455.1). NCBI lineage: Eukaryota > Metazoa > Arthropoda > Insecta > Hemiptera > Cercopidae > Callitettix > Callitettix versicolor. The sequence continues at coordinate 23,939,899 of CM040183.1, read as the reverse complement.
CTCTCTTCGTACTAAATTGCAAAACAATGCGTTTGATGGCTAAAGCAGCATACTCTTGTTATTGCAAATCAGACGACGCCATCTTGAAACGGAAGTGAATGGGAAGAAATCGTACACATATGTCGTTTAGGCTGTACACAACTCTCTTCGTACTAAATTGAAAAACAATGCGTTTGATGGCTAAAGCAGCATACTCTTGTTATTGCAAATCAGACGACACCATCTTGAAACGGAAGTGAATGGGAAGATATCTTACACATATGTCGTTTAGGCTGTACACAACTCTCTTCGATATAATTGCAAAACAATGCGTTTGATGGCTAAAGCAGCATACTCTTGTTATTGCAAATCAGACGACGCCATCTTGAAACGGAAGTGAATGGGAAGAAATCTTACACATATGTCGTTTAGGCTGTACACAACTCTCTTCGTACTAAATTGCAAAACAATGCGTTTGATGGCTAAAGCAGCATACTCTTGTTATTGCAAATCAGACGACGCCATCTTGAAACGGAAGTGAATGGGAAGAAATCTTACACATGTCGTTTAGGCTGTACACAACTCTCTTCGTACTAAATTGCAAAACAATGCGTTTGATGGCTAATGCTGCTTACTGTTGTCATTGCAAATCAGACGACGCCATCTTGAAACGGAAGTGAATGGGAAGAAATCTTACACATATGTCGTTTAGGCTGTACACAACTCTCTTCGTACTAAATTGCAAAACAATGCGTTTGATGGCTAAAGCAGCATACTCTTGTTATTGCAAATCAGACGACGCCATCTTGAAACGGAAGTGAATGGGAAGAAATCTTACACATGTCGTTTAGGCTGTACACAACTCTCTTCGTACTAAATTGCAAAACAATGCGTTTGATGGCTAATGCTGCTTACTGTTGTCATTGCAAATCAGACGACGCCATCTTGAAACGGAAGTGAATGGGAAGAAATCTTACACATATGTCGTTTAGGCTGTACACAACTCTCCTCGTACTAAATTGCAAAACAATGCGTTTGATGGCTAATGCTGCATACTGTTGTCATTGCAAATCAGACGACGCCATCTTGAAACGTTATTAAATGGAAACATCTTACACATACATCATACAGGCTTTATAACAATTTTCAAAACAATCGTTTGGCCAAAACTGCGTTCATTCGTCTTTGCTAAATCAGAGGCGGCCGTCTTGAAACAGAAATGAGTGAGCGGGGGGGGGAATCTAACGTGTGCGGCACTTGTTCTTAATACAAGATACCCCGCATCAAATTTGAAAACAATCGTTCAATGCGTTTGGCTGAATCTGGGTACACTCGTTATTGTAAATCAGAGGCCGCCATCTTGGAACAGAAATAAGTGGGGGGAAATTTTACATATAAGTCATTTGGGCTTTAGTCAAGGTATCTTCGTGTCATATTTGAAAACAAATCGGTCAGTGCGTTTTGATAAATACGCGTACACTCGTTATTGTAAATCAGAAGCCGCCATCTTGAAACAGAAGTGAATGGGGGGTAATCTTACTGATACGTCGTTCGGGCTGTATACAAAGTATCTCCGTACAAAATTTCAAAACAATCGGTCAATGCGTTTGGTCGAAACTGTGTAACAAACATCAAATGCCGAACGGTCGAGTTGAAACGGAGACTTCGCTTCGCTCGTTCAATAATAAACAAAACTTATGTAACGTTTATTTTATTCGTCAAAAATTGGTGTTCGAATAAGAAAAATTTTGAATATTGTCATGCGTTTCTATACGTACCGGCTTTGATTTTAAGTTTTGATGAGATATCATCAGAAATGAAATGTTCTACAACTTTCGTAATTTAACATTTTTTTCTATCTTGTACTTTTTTACTGTAAAATGTCCAAAACACTCTAGCAAAATACGGGTATTCAAGGACAATATTTATTTTATTTTATTAATTTTTCTTTAACATCCATACTTCGTGGTAGTAAGGACGTTAATGAGGACGAAGGATGAGCGTTCACGGTACGGGTGAAGCAACGTTAGTAACTGCGACTCGAACTAAGAACTTGATGTGAGCAGTTCAGAGACGCAGTAGACTGACCGGTGTCTTAACCCTCTTAGTTTATTTTATATATTCATCGTGAACATAACCTCAATTGAAATTATAATTAAGAGTCAGCTGTAAGTGTGGAATCAGCTGTAGTGCGGAATCAGCTGTAGTGCGGAATCAGCTGTTTTAGTTACCGTTACCTTCACCTCCCCATCCGCACTGCATGAACTCGATTTCAAGTAAAGCTAACATTTTGTCTACGTTCTCACCGAGAACCACGCCGCGGCGCCGCGGAAGGAAGTGGCGTGAAATAACGCTTTCAATTTATGCACATAATTATTACTTGTTATTGTGTAGCACCTGAGCACCGTGTACAAGTACAGGCCTACGTAGCGAGTAGATGTTGTTGACATACCGGCTTTTGAAGGATTTATAGTACAAGCGTATACATTAGATTATAATAACAAGATACTGCGATACCAAGGTAACGCAACGTTACGTTCAAGTAAAAATAGGATTAGATTAATACAAAGCGGACGGAATTAAAGTGGCCTCCATTTTGAAACTGTTGTCGCTGGTTAACGAAATTGTCATCCATTTGTTTTTTTGTCAAGTTGAACCAAAATTGCAAAAATGAGTGTTGTAAACACACACACATACACAAACACATAGCCGCCTCGGTGGCCTAGTTGATAGCGTACTCAGCTTTCACCCCGAGGACCAGGGTTCGATTCCCGGCCTGGGCTTGGCATTTTCATACGCTATAAATCATCCCATTGTCTGCATTAGTCCAAGTGTGCACAATAGTCGGACGTTAAACACAAAAAAAACCACACACATTCTAATATATAAAAGACCCCTCAAAAAGTGATGTAGAGGTTAGGACACCCTAAAACCAATTTTTCGCGTCTGGGTCTTACTATGATGGCTGCTCTAATAGCTCATTTTCCCAGTTGAAATTCGTTAATAACGTAACAAGTAATAGGCTATAATACTTCTGGCCCAACCTACTTTTGTTGCTGTTTCTAGTAAGTTTCAATTTAAAAATGAGTTATTGCAGCAGTTATGACAAGACCCTAAACCGGGACCATTTAATGAGTGCTCACCGTGACCAATAAGATCACTTTTTAAGGGATCGTTAAAACTTGTGTGTGTGTGTGTGTGTGTGTGTGTGTGTGTGTGTGTGTGTGTGTGTGTGTGTGTGTGTGTGTGTTTGAATACTGTTACGTTCGCATATTTGGTCCGATTTTATTCAAATTTGGAGCAAAATTCGATTTTGGTAATACCTTTAAGAAATTCGTTATGCAGGAAAAACCATCCAACGAAATTAAGAAATTGTAAACGAAAGAATAGACAGGGCAGTTTAAAATGCTAATATATGCAGATTTTAATGCTGATAATGATGGTGAGTTTACAATTTAAAAAAGGGGAAGATCGAGAAAATATTTTTTTTTGGAAATTCGCGTCTATCACTTGAACGAGACAGTTGCGTGCCGCTGTTGTTTTTTGTAATCGTTTTTTTTTAATAAAGTTTCAGTGTGAACAGCGTTGTACGTAAGTATGACCGTCTATTTCAGTTCTAATAAATCCATGTACAAAGCGTATTTTAAAATTAATGAGAATTTTATTAAAGTTACAACTCGCGGTACAAAAGTGCAGTGGAAAAGTAATTTTAAAATATAATGAGGAAAGGTATTTCGTCTGTGTAAAGGAAGAAAAATTATGTGTTTTTGAAAGTAATTATTTCGCGGTAAATCCCAAGTCGTGACCTACTTTCCGGAGCGGCCACGTCTTCAGCAATGCAATGTGTACAGCTGGTATCATTGCAGTGTTGTGATTGGTCAACGTACGTGAAGTAATTGCTGATTAGTACGTGAGGCAGCAAGCTAAAGTCAAACGATACTTTGAATCAATATTAAATGAACAAAAAAATTTGTGAGCGAAAATTGTTTTACCAGTGTTAGAGTTTAGCGAATTTTCACTGGAAAAATGAGTTGGAGCGGCCTTCATGGTAAGACCCAGACTTGGGCCTATGAAGTGAGCACTCACTGATCATGACTTCTGGATCACTTTTTGATGGGTTGTTTGTTTGTTTGTGTGTGTGTGTGTGTGTGTGTGTAATTACGCTCGATTCGCAGTGTTGGTCCAACGTGATCCAGACTTGACACAAAAATCGATTATGGTAATGACGTCAAATCTTTAAAAAATCATAACATTTTTATCGTAAATTTTTTGAAAATCCGAATTCAACAATCCAATCAGCGTTAAAAACTGCATAAATTAGCATTGTGAATCCATCTCGCGGCCTAGTTGATAGCGTACTAGGCTTTCACCCCGAGGACCCGGGTTCGATTCCCGGCCAGGACTTGGCATTTTCATACGTTAAAAAAAACAAAATTAGCATTGTGAATTTTCAAAATCCGTTGAAATTGAGAATTGTTTTGACGTTGATCATACATTTTCGTATTTTCAATGTAATTTGACAGTGTAATAATTTAAATGTGCAAATTTTAATGGTGAAATCAGAATTTCCAAAAATGGTAACGTAAAGAAAAATGCTGTGGAAATTCGCTTCTGTCGCGTCAGCGAAACAGCTGCGTGCCGCGATTATTTGTAAATTACACCGAGTTGTATTATATCATTTTTTTTAAATTATTAACCACGAGAAATAAGGGTGGTATAAAGTTAAAGGGTAGGAATTAGTATCTGTAATTTTAAACAGCTCAAGTTGTTCTTTGACAATGGATACGTGCTGCTTTCGTAACGCCTGTATAATTAAATCGGCAAATAATAAAACTGTAAAGATTTGTTTACGCATACAAACCTTGACCCAGCAAATTTGAGAGAGGGTTGATTGTTGGTTCTAAGCCAAAAAAATGTTTTGTCTTTGTGTGTGTTTGAGGCTAAATGAAACGAAAGATTTTAATGAAATGCGACACTTAGTGGTTTTAATTTTTCAAAAATATTTTCGAAGGAATTTTTCGGCCGTAAAAATGTTAGAAAATAAAATTGTATTTGTTGTTATAGCCAGGGGAAAATCTGATTTAGAAACTTTCTAGAAAAAACTGAAAAAATTTGAGTGATTTAAAATATTTTTTTTTGAAAATTTACTGCTCAATTCCTTATAACAAATTAAAATAAAAGAAATTTATGGTTCGGGGTGTAGGTCTATGTTGAAAAGAGAGGAAGGAAATAAACCCTGTGATTCGATATACTCCAGCCGTAAATATCTGTAATTTATAAACTTGATACACCGACCAGAGTTATGAATATATATATATATATATATATATATATATATATATATATATATATATATATATATATTATTTGCGCATAGACCCTGTTGGATCACGCAAAGCACTCCGACTCATGTCTTGTTCCTTCTAATCCTCCACACCTCCCTCATCCTGTCCCCATGGATCCTCTTCCGCTCCTCCGTCCATTTTACCCCTGCTCTTTTTGGGATTTCATTCTCTGGGACCTTCCAACCGAGCATCTTTCTCCTGTATGCGCGCTTGTCTTCAACATCTGTTGAGTCTATTCCTGCGTCATGTAGGTCTATTCTGACTTTTGCGATCCACGACGTTGTTGATATGACACCTTGTATATACTTAAGGATTCTGTTGGCAAGTCTCGTTGTTGGGAGTCTACTGATGTGACGTGTCCATAGAACCGAAGCCTCCTTCTTCTGATATCTGCTGCCAGGTTCGATATCTTTTCTGTGGTCTTCCTGGAGTGCAACCTGTATCCATCTTCTGTTAATCTCGGACCAAGGATCTTCCTCAAGATTTTGCGTTCTTCCTTCAAAATACAATCCATGGTAGCTTTTGTTTGGAGTGCTAGCGTCTCGCTTGCATATAATACCTCCGGTTTTATGACTGTGTTGTAGTGTCTGATTTTTGTGTGCGTCGACATACATCTCTTATTGTAGATATCACGCGTTATATATATATATATATATATATATATATATATATATATATATATATAAGATCTCGTTTCAAAAAACCGAATTTGTTTCACGGGATTCTTTGTCAGTATATGTACATCTAGGCTTTATAAAGGAGTAGCAAGATTAAAAAAAAAACAACTTGTCTTTACCTGACATGGTTTTGTGTGGAATTTACAGTAAATGTGTGTATTACTTCTTGAAAGCGCAAAACGAATATTACTCAGGAAAAATTGAGCGAAATATGTCAGCCTACCATTGGTCACGTTGTTTGAGTAATACCGAAAACCCAAACAAGGTAAAACAGCCCGGTTGGCGGGTTTGTACAAATACTGAGGAAGTGTCGAGCTGTGGTATTTGACTGATTCATACCGCTGCGGTTTCCGGTATTCAAGTGCATTGCGGCTTCCTTTATTTAACGCCGGTTATAATTTGCGACTTTCTGATTACGATGTATCTCCACTAACAGCTTCTGTTAAACAGCCAACGCAATCAACAAGCCTGCTTGTTTTTACTGAATATAATCGCGGCACGCAGCTGTCTCGCTGACGTCATGAAAACGCATTTTCAAAAGACAACCCTATATCAGGTTACAATAATTGGTTTTGAGGATCTTACTTCCTGTTTGTAATCACCGTTTAAGTCTACATTAACATTTAAAAATTGGAAGTTACTTTAAAAATTTAATAAATGAAATTTTAATAATTTTTGTAGATTTTAACGCTGATTTACGGTGGTAGAAAATATTTTAAAAAAATAATATGGTAAAGTTATGTTCTATTAAAGATTTAGAATGCCGTTATTCAAAATTAAATATTGAAGAACTAAACACAAAATATGGTAAGATAAACAGAGTCAAGCGCTTCAAATATCTGGGAGAAATTCTTGAACCCACAGTTGGCGAGAAGGCTGCGCAAAGGGTTCGACTATTGACAATGAAGAGTGCTCTTGGTATAACGCGTGATATCTGCAATAAGAGATGTTTGTCGACGCACACAAAAATCAGACACTACAACACAGTCATAAAACCGGAGGCATTGTACGCAAGCGAGACGCTAGCACTCCACACAAAAGCTACCATGGAGGGTATTTTGAAGGAAGAACGCAAAATCTTGAGTAAGATCCTTGGCCCGAGATTAACAGAAGACGGATACAGGTTGCACTCCCGGAAGATCAGAGAGAAGATATCGAACTTGGCAGCAGATATCAGAAGGAGGCTTCAATTGTATGGACACATCAGTAGACTTCCAACAACGAGACTTGCCAACAGAATCCTTGTATATACAAGGAGTCAAATCAACAACGTCGTGGATCACACAAGTCAGAATAGACCTGCATAACGCAGAAATAGACTCAACAGACATTGAAGACAGGAACGCATGCAGGAAAAAGATGCTCGGGTGGAAAATCCCAGAGAATGAAATCCCAAGGAGAACAGGGGTAAAATGGACGGAGGAGCGGAAGAGGATACATGGGGACAGGATGAGGGAGGTGTGGAGGATTAGAAGGAACAAGACATGAGTCTGAGTCCACCGGGGTCTAAACGCAAATAATAATAATTATATATATATATATATATATATATATATATATATATATATATATATATATATAAGAAAAAACTGATAAACTGATTGTATGACATTGTACCGATTCCGGTTCGTGTTTGATCGATACCTCCAGAATCGATTATTTTTAGGAAATAATTGAAGGTAAGAAAGTTAGGTGCGATGTTTTCCCACTGTGTATTTGATGTTGTACAAAACCTGTCTGTAATCCATCATTTAAAATTAAAGCGGATATCCCGTGTACCTTGAAATACATTACGATTTATCACATTGTAATCTTTGCAGTCGTTTCAGGTGTAAAATATGTAAAACAGAATTATTTAGTTACTCACTCAATGAGAGGCAGTTGATCATTATTTTCCGGTATTTTATTTGTATTTTCAGCAATGCTTTACGGAATACCGACATGTACGTGTGTAGTATACAAGTTAAACTCGGTTCGCCTTATGGTTCCAAACCATTGTTTTTTTTTTCATTTTACCTCTTCCGCCTTACCCCCGGGGGTTGTATTAAACTTATAACCAACCCCAAACCGTTTAGAACCCAAGGGAATTGTTCACACCAAACTTAAACGCCTACGATAAAAATTTTAAAATGTACCCCATTTTAACCCTTTGGGACGGAATTTGTAAAACTTTTTCTTAGTCTACGATAAACCTGTACCAGGTACAGAGATAAAATGTTATGTTCGTTTTTATCCCATTTTAATCATTTATGGATGGAATTTTTTAAGAGCGTGTATATAAAAGGGGAAATGTGTGCATCAAATTTCGCATTTTGTACCCTTGTAATTCTGGATATTTCGAGAATAGTAAACGTTTTTATATTACTGTATGCACCAGATTCCTCAGCGCTCAGTGTCAGATTTAAAATTTTAAAGATATTCGAAACCTGAATGAAACAATATTATTATGTAATTTTAGTAATTAAATTGCACTTATAATTATATACGTTGTACTTTTGATATAGATTATTTATTTATTTTAAGGCGAAAAGCACATTGAGGCTATTATCGCCTTCCTAAATGAAAGTGTGAGTGTAAAGTGTTAAAGTCGTAAGTGTAGTGTTGTAAGTGTGTGTGTTAGACTCGGGTACCGCGAGGTACGTCTAAATCCTCTCAATAGGTGCAGCTAGTCTGCACCCCTGCAGTACTTTTGTTATAGATTTTTTTTTTTTTAACGTCCGACTATTGTGTACACTTGGGCTAATGCAGACGATGGGATGATTTATAGCGTATGAAAATGCCAAGCCCTGGCCGGGAATCGAACCCGGGTCCTCGGGATGAAAGCCAGTACGCTATCAACTAGGCCACGACATTTGTTGTTTGAGCTCACCACATATTTACTGTAGGAATAGATATTGACACACTTTACATCAGCAACAATAATCATTGCAATTCCAACCAGAATTAAAATTTTCAGGGCGGCTCTCTTTTGTTATAGAACTCTTTTAACTAAACGTTTTACGTTTTTTTGCATTTCGTATTGTATTGTAATTTTCCTTGAACGACCATATTGTTCTGAATTTTTGTTTTACATACACTGCAGCTAGCTTTCTTGTTTAACCAGTAGTTTATCTAATAAGTAATTATAACAGTTTATAAGGTCAGCACCTCTGATCACACTTACAGTACGACACATGGACCCTAAACCAACTCAAGCGGCTTCAGTTTGACTAGCTGTGCTTTGCAAAGCAACTGTACTTCAACATTTTTGGGTTATTGGAATCTAAAACTCATGTTTTTTTGTTTGTTTTGTATTTCGACTTTTGGTTCAATCTCCAAGTCCCTGTGAATGACGTACCAAGGAGTTTTCACTGTAGCCCTTAGTACTTATTTTGAAAAATCTGAATAATTTTAATACTAGACTTCTTGATGCCGCTCCAGATCTTTATAACCGTACTGATTCTAACACTTGTTTTGGTATAGCAGCAGTTTGTTATGCATTGACAGTTCTGACCTTCCAATCAGCCAATGCATTTTCTTCAGTTGGATGCCTAGTTCCCTTTTTTTCCTTAACTTGTTCCTTCCAACGTAGCTTGGCGTGAAGGGTCATACCAAGATGCGGTAATATAAACGAATTTATAACATATTTCCTATTTGTAAAATGTACATATAAAGATTTGTTCTCCTTACGTTTGGTACTCCATTTTTAATCAAAGAAGTGACTTTTTTATTTATTATATACATTACAACTGAGGATTTACTCATTTAGTAATTTAGTTTTCACTATGTTCGGTATAATGATCTGCCTTCCCAAGCTTTGTCAATTCTGCTTTCGTTGACGCGTTTCGGAGAACCTCCACCTTCAAAAACTATATGTATACTGGTCAACAATATTATGGCCCGTCCTATTTATAATTTTCTATCTCCACCTTGTACCTCTCCTCTATTCAATACGTGTACATTAAACCTAACGTGCTCGCTTCTGACTGGCTCTTCAAAATCATACGTTTTGCTTCTGCTCCTCCTTCTTATTGCTCGTGCTTCTCATTGGCTCCTTTCAAACTTTCTCTTTAACGGTCGGCCATAATATTGGTGACCAGTATAGATATAGTTTTTGAAGACGGAGGTTCTCCGAAACGCGTCAACGAAAGTAGAATTGACGAAGCTAGGGAAGGCAGATCATTATACTGAACATAGTGACAATAGTCCTAGCAGAAAAGAAGAAGAACATAAAAAGAATTAATTTAGTTTTATTATGAAAAACACTAAGAGATATAACCCATTGGTTACTCTCAATTAACAATTAAGTCCAGTGGCTTTGTTCTGCGCAGTCGTCTGCCTCCCGTAACAGTGTCCAACAAAGTGCACATCTCTGGATGTAAATGTCTAGAGATGCGTCGTCCATTCCTCACTGCGTGCTTCTTCACTTCTTCGTTGACTAGTTCCACTTTGAGATCTCTGTGTAGGTTATCACTCCTCACATACCACGGAGCATTAACTATGTAGCGAAGCACTTTGTTCTGGAATGTCTGTATTATATTAATATTGGTCTTCTTTGCACATCCCCAAAGTTAAATCCGATATGTCCAAACCGGTTTCAGCACCTGCCGATATAACAATAATTTGTTACGAATTGATAACTGGGAATTTCTCCCCAGCAGCCAACACATTTCTCCTAATTAAGAAGTGACATGATCAGCTGTTTTTTGTAATTTATTTTTGGCATCTGCAACATCTCCAATGACAGCCAAGATAGCAGTGTCACGGGATTCTTTGTCAGTATACATCTAGGCTTTATAAAGGAGTAGCAAGATTAAAAAAAACAACTTGTTTTTCCCTGACATGGTTTTGTGTGGAATTTACAGTAAATGTGTGTATTACTTCTTGAAAGCGCAAAACGAATATTACTCAGGAAAAATTGAGCGAAATATGTCAGCCTACCATTGGTCACGTTGTTTGAGTAATGCCGAAAACCCAAACCGGTAAAACAGCCCGGTTGGCGGGTTTGTACAAATACTGAGGAAATGTCGAGCTGTGGGATTTGACTGATTCATACCGCTGCGGTTTCCGGTATTCAAGTGCTTTGCGGCTTCCTTTATTTAACGCCGGTTATAATTTGCGACTTTCTGATTACGATGTCTCACCACTAACAGCTTCTGTTAAACAGCCAACGCAATCAACAAGCCTGTTTGTTTTTACTGAATATAATCGCGGCACGCAGCTGTCTCGCTGATGTCATGAAAACGCATTTTCAAAAGACAACGCTATATCACGTTACAATAATTGGTTTTGAGGATCCTAATTCCTGTTTGTAATCACCGTTTAAGTCTACATTAACATTTAAAAATTCGAAGTTACTTTAAAAA
>CM040183.1:23893553-23923553 GCA_022606455.1 Callitettix versicolor | reverse complement strand
TACTGCAGAAAATCTTGTCAAAAGCCTATTGATTCTTAAAAAGAAACTTTTCGTAAAATTCTGCTCATATTTGGAAACGTTCTATGGCCGAACGTTCTGGGAGGCAACAAACCGTTGGGAATGCAGTTGTTGTTGAAAGAGTGGAAAATGTGATACTGGGAGATCGTTGCTTAATCGTACGAGAAATTGCCGAAGTGGATGGGATCGGTAAAGATTCTGCGCTTGCAATATTGCGTGATGATTTGAACTTGCGCAGAGTGGTTGCGAAATTTGTGCCCAAGCTGCTGTCGGCGTGACAGAAAGAAATGCGTCTTGACGTTGCATAGGACCTGAATACACCCTGGTTACTGGAACAAAAGCGGTGGAGATGAACAACATTCCAAAAGAAACCTTCCAGACGCGTGTGCGGAAGTTGAAGGATCGGTAGACTAAGTGCGTGGAAGCTTATTTTGAAGGAGATTAAGATCCCAATCCCGTCATGTACTAATATTCTGTTCCCTGCCAAAAGTCGGATACTTTGTAGACAGGCGTATATTCAGAAATCAATTCTATTAAAATGTATTTGAATTTATTATTTTTCCTTTCATGTACTACTCGTATATTGACAGCCAGTGTAAACCAAGCAAAAGTGCACTCTACAATGGTTTTATTTGTTCAGGATCGATACACGTGAATATAAATTATATCGATTCCAAATGTACACAACAATTACGTGAATGTGTCATAAATTGTGTGTTTATATAATTATATGTCTGTACGTCGAAATAGATATGTTTACAGCTAATTCAATCTACCGATTTGGATGTGTGCGCCTATGGTGTAATTTGTTTAGTAATTTAAAAGGCTTCGGTATGTGTTTTCAAGTACTTAACTAAAATAATGTAAGCAAATTTTGTAAAGGTCTAATTGAATATTTTCTGTTTATAAAGTTGTTATAAAACACTACACAAATTTTCTCAATTTCAGTTAGCTCCTAAAAAATTATATTCGCAGCTACCGATAAAAAAACCGGAAAATCGCCTTAATTTGGGAAATCCAATTATGTCAAAAACGTAAAAAAACTGTTTCTTTATAAATTCTCGTCTGGTTTAAGAATATCCTTGTACCTGACAAGGATAAGATAAATGTAACAAGGAACGTGAATTACATCTCAAGCATTTAACGAATCCTCCCTGCTTAGCTGCTTAGGCTCGTTGCTAGTTGCTATGGCTACATGTAAACACATTCTGTGTGTGTATGTGTGTGTGTGTGCGTGCGCGCGTGCGTGCGTGCGTGTGTGTGCGCGCGCGTGTATGCACGTGTGTATGTGTATGCGTGCGTGTGTGCGCGCGTGTATGCGCGTGCGTGTGTGTGTGTGTGCGCGCGCGCGTGTGTGTACAATAAAGTGATCTTATACTTGTATATTTTTTGTTCAAATTTTGTTTTTCTATCTTCACGTCAGTAAGCATTACTAGAGACTAAAGTAATTGATCGATTTTGATGAAATTTTCACATGTTTGACCATATTTCTGGTAAAAAAAAAACTGAAAGGAAATCTATGGCGTAGAGGCTACACGTTTTAAGAGCTGATTAATTGTTATTGACTTTTTTTACACTGGTGTCATCTTCTTCGGTTCAGAGACTGTATACAAGTTTTACACACATTTGCGTTAGAAAAGTCAATATCAGGAAACCTTTCTTCAATAGAAATTTGTTTTTGTTCAATATTTGTTTTTGTTCAATAGAAATTTTTTGAAATCACAATCGATCGCAAATTGCTCGTGCTATACCGAATGGGTTTTTAATTTTTTAATTTAAATTTTCAGTGAGAATAAAGATTGTGCTTGTAACGATTATACGGTACATTATCATTTCTGATTATTAACTCCACATATTTTTACAAGCGTGTGTTGATGACTTGTACTCTTCGTTTGTCAATCTGCTGAGGCAAGTACAATGATCTGCGTTTACATTTACAATAAATTTATCTCTACCTTCTGAATAATTTCCTAAAACATTTCTTATATCTTTTGGTCAACGTTTGCATTATCCTGTAAATAATATAATAATTTTTTTATAAGCTTTTTGCCTGTCTGGAAATTCTTGAGCATTTTTGGTTTTTTTTCATTTATTTATTTATTTTTTGACGTGTAGAAGTTTTTTTCGTGTTGAGCTCTAATACCATATTGAGATTCCGTTGAATCATTATTTTTTTATAAAGTTTTATTCAATTCATCTCTCAGTTTTTGCCTTTTTTTTTGATAATCTGTACATATTTAAAATAAAAAAACATGGGTACGGTTTTTGTCCGTCTGTGCAGTAAGTCCGTCGCTTGCACAATTACCTTCATCATTCAATTTGTTTTTTTTAAATTTTATCCTTTCTTTAACTTTTTAAAATCGATATAAACCTCTTCATAACGTGAAATTGTCTTTTATAACTTTTTTTTTAATTTTATCCTATCTTTAACTTTTTAAAATCGATAAAAACCTCTTCACAACGTAAAATTGTCTTTTATAACTCTTTTTTTAAATTTTATCCTTTCTTTAACTTTTTAAAATGTATACAAACCGCTTCATAACGTGAAAATGTCTTTTATAACTTTTTTTTTAACTTTATCCTTTCTTTAACTTTTTAAAATCTATACAAACCTCTTCATAACGTGAAATTGTCTTTTATAACTTTTTTTAAATTTTATCCTTTCTTTAACTTTTTAAAATCGATACAAACCTCTTCATAACGTGAAAATGTCTTTTATAACTTTTTTTTAACTTTATCCTTTCTTTAACTTTTTTAAAATATATACAAACCTCTTCATAACGTGAAATTGTCTTTTATAACTTTTTTTTAATTTTATCCTTTCTTTAACTTTTTAAAATTGATACAAACCTCTTCATAACGTGAAATTGTCTTTTATAACTTTTTTTAAAATTTTATCCTTTCTTTAACTTTTTAAAATCGGTACAAACCTCTTCATAACGTGAAATTGTCTTTTATAACTTTTTTTTTAATTTTATCCTTTCTTTAACTTTTTAAAATCGATACAAACCTCTTCATAAAGTGAAATTGTCTTTTATAACTTTTTTAAATTTTATCCTTTCTTTAACTTTTTAAAATGTATACAAACCGCTTCATAACGTGAAAATGTCTTTTATAACTTTTTTTTTAACTTTATCCTTTCTTTAACTTTTTAAAATCTATACAAACCTCTTCATAACGTGAAATTGTCTTTTATAACTTTTTTTAAATTTTATCCTTTCTTTAACTTTTTAAAATCGATACAAACCTCTTCATAACGTGAAAATGTCTTTTATAACTTTTTTTTAACTTTATCCTTTCTTTAACTTTTTAAAATCTATACAAACCTCTTCATAACGTGGAATTGTCTTTTATAACTTTTTTTTAATTTTATCCTTTCTTTAACTTTTTAAAATCGATACAAACCTCTTCATAACGTGAAATTGTCTTTTATAACTTTTTTTTTTAATTTTATCCTTTCTTTAACTTTTTAAAATCAATACAAACCTCTTCACAACGTGAAATTGTCTTTTATAACCTAAAAATTACACAATTACAATCTACGTAACGTCTATTTAAATATTATTACATAATGTATGTAATACAACACGTATATAATTATAGTTTTTATTATTATTATTATTACCGAAATTTATAAATAATATTTCACTGTTTTATTAATTATTTTATAATATTTTTATTCTTTGTTATCATTTTACTTTTTTAAATTTCTAATTATACCATTATTTTATTTAATATTTATTCCATTCAGTATTCGAACTAAGAAGTCTATCTATGGTCAAATCGCTTGATTTTGTAAGACGTGTTATTGTAAATCACCGATTGGCATCAATAATATTTCACTTGTTTTATTCATTTTATCATTTTAAGTTTCTAATTCTGTAGTTATATTATTTAATATTTATTCCATTTTCACCTTTCAGTATTCGAACTAAGTGGTCTATCTATGGTCACGTTTATATTGATTGTAATACATAGAGCCTATTATTGTAAGTCACTCACTGCCACCTATTTCAGTCGTCACGTGTTTCAAGAATTCTGCACTGTTTTCTTTGGTTACTCTCAATTCGATTGCATTGCACCACAAGCATACCGGCGCAGATAAGCATTCACTTTAAAAAAATAATTTTTTGCGTTCATATGCGAACAAAACGTTTTGGGCTTCTTAAAAGTCTACGTAATCTCTCAAAATTTCTGATATTCAAAAAAATCCGTAGCTCGGGTCAGTGTAACAAATTTGAAATTAAATAAATATACAGTTCGTAAGTAAAACACGAAAAACAAAACCCTGACCACCGTCATGTGTTGTTTTTTAAAGATGTATTTAACTAAAAAGTTGCTACAGTTAATAGTTATTGCAATAAATAAAATCAATTTTATTATTTGCGTTGTTACTTGTAAATCCATCATTACAGGACATTGTTCAATCATTTCCCTTTCATCCCTTACACCCTAAGGGTAGGTGATAACATTTTGTTAGTCAGCAATTTATTGTTGCCGTTGTTCTTCGTAACGCTAAACCGCGTTTAAAAAATAACAGCGATCAATCATGTACAGAGAATGCTTTGAAAGAACGCAACTTAAGTATCTCTCCCACGTGTAATTAATTATTCAGATCGATATAGAGCGGAGAGAACAAGTGGCCTACACAAGTGCACAGCCTGTTTACCTCTCCCGCCTTCACCGACTCTTAATGCTGGTTACCATTCTTATTTAGTGTTTCGCGAGAAGAAAATAAAACGACACATCACGTAAGGACTAGTAACATTATTGCACACGACTTAATAAGCTGTAAAATATACTTGTGTCTTTATTGTAGGAATGTTTTCTGTTTAAATATATGTAGGCTATGCAAAGACAAATTCTTATGCTGTCATGAATATGTAGAAAACTGTTCACGAAAACAACTGATTTCGCACCACGTCTGTTCCTTCCATTATACGATTTCCAAGTGACGTAATATTTATTGTTCTTCTTTACGTGAATGTAAATATTATAAACTAACTCATTATTTATTGTATACGAATTGTTAATTTTGAAAGATTTAACTACGAGGAATACCGCAAACTACAGGGCTTATTGTATTTAATTGTGTTTTAATTATTAAATGTTTAATAACTTATGTTTAATAAGCTTAGACGGTGTTTGAGTTCAAAACACCTCGAGTGTAATTGAATTACATAATTTAAGAAGTAAATTGTTTATGTATACACCGCGAGGCAAGTATGTAAAGCCCTTTATTAATGTGCGAATTTTCGTTAGAAAATGAACTATTGGAGCGGCTATAATGAAAATAAACTCCACATTATACATATATATATATATATATATATATATATATATATATATATATATATATATATATATATATACAGACGAGGTATGTTCAAAAAGTAACAAGAATTTCTAAATTTCGCGGGCATGGGAGTCCGATTTCAAGCATTTTTTATTATTATATTGGTATACATGCCCTTGAAGTATGATAAAACTTTCAGCTGTTTTATTGTTGATTTTGTCTGTGACAGCTACTAAGGTTAGACGTGTTTTTATGAGCTCGGCGATTTTCTCTTGTTGAAAGAAATGGATCAAAGAATGTGTATCAAATTTTGCGTAAAAAATGGAATAAAGTGTAACAAAGTGTGTAACATGTTAACAAAGGCCTATGGGGAGTCTTCTGTGAGTAAAGCAAAAGTTTACGAGTGGTATAAGTGTTTCCAAAAAGGCCGTGAAGACGTTGAAGATGACGAACGCCCTGGACGCCCCAACACATCAACAACCGATGAAAACGTGGAACGAGTGAAAGAAATGGTTGCGAACAATCGCCGAATCACAATTAGAGAGGTCGCTGATGATGGCATATCGATTGGATTATGTCATGACATTGTTTCCAATGTTAAGTGTATGAAACGCGTGGCAGCAAAATTCGTTCCAAAATTGTTGAATTTTGAACAAAAACAGCAGCAAATGGAAGTTGCTCAGGAGTCACTAAATGAAGTCAACGATGATGCAGAATTACTGAAACGTATTATAACAAGTGACGAAACATGGGTTGACGGATATGACGTCGAACTAAGGCTCAATGATCCCAGTGGAGGCATTCTGGCTCGCCAAGACCGAAAAAGGCTCGACAAGTGCGGTCGAACATGAAGGTTATGCTCACTGTGTTCTTCGATATTAATGGCATAGTACATCATGAATTCCTGCCACCAGGTGAAATGGTCAATGAGTACTACCTACAAGTTCAACGCCGTTTGCGAGAAGCAATCCGAAGAAAAGGCCCGGATCTGTGGAAAAACATTTCATGGCTTTTGCACCACGATAATGCACCAGCTCACACTTCATCTCTTGTTCGTGAATTTTTGGCCAAAAACATTACTGTAACTATGCCCGAGCCTCCATTTTCGCCAGACATGGCTCCGTATGACTTTTTCCTATTTCCAAAAATAAAGAGAACCTTAAAGGGCCGTCGTTTTACAGCCGTAGATGAAATTAAAAGAGCATCGTTGAAAAAACTAATGGCTATCTCAAAGATCAAGTTTGAGAAGTGTTTGGAGGATTGGAAGAAGCGCTGGCACAAGTGTATAATCTCCAACGGGGACTACTTTGAAGGCGACAACATCAATGTAGAAGAATAAATAAATATTTTGTTTAAAAAAAATTAAAATTCTCGTTACTTTCTGAACACACTTTGAAAAATATACCTGATTTCACCGTTTTATCGGCGTTACGTTAGCATTTTGAATTTACAGAATTCGTTGAAATTAGGAAAGTTTATTTGGCGGCTATCAGGGTTAATGTTCGTATGTTAGCCTTAAAATAAACTGATTGTGATGGTGAAAATATAATTTCAAAAAAAAGGTAAGATAAAGATAAATACTTCCGGAAATTCGCTTCCATCGAGACAGCTGCGATTGTTAAATAAGTTTTACAATTTTTTATGTGTTTAACGCATAACTATCGCGTTTATATTGGGTAAAACCTGAGGTCTTGTCGCATTGAGGTTTTCCCCACACACTTAGCGTATAATCAGCTTATCGGTTTACAACTAAATTTATTAACGAATAGAACGTAAAACGAACATTTAAAAAACTGTTTCTGTAATACTTTTACAGTTTATATTGTTTTTACGTGTAAACATACGCTGTGAAAGCTTTATCCCCTCGGTCTTTGTAAAACTGTGAGGATAGCGCCGCCCACACGAGCAAAGCAGGTACATGGTGACCGAACCCGTACGTACATTGCTAAATTAGATAAAGTAGTTTGGGCTATCTAGTGTTGGGCTGTTCGAATAGTTCTCGAATATTCGAATAGTAAAAAAAACTTAGGCAGTGCGGGACTGGCCGACAGAAGTGACTACTTTAGTGCCTGACTATACTTTTTCACTATTATCACTATGTTCAGTATAATGATCTGCCTTCCCTAGCTTCGGCAATTCTACTTTTGTTGACGCGTTCCGAAATTGACGACGTTAGGGAAGGCAGAGCATTCTACTGAACATAGTGATAATAATCCTAGAAGAAAAGATGAATATAAAAAGAATTTGACTATTATGTTTGAATTATTTTTATAAAAATTTAAATGCATGCAGGAAAGGGCAACTATTGAAAATTATTTTCGCCTTTAATTTCGCGTGTGTGTAGGTACACAACTTAAAAATTAACTGGAACTGTCACAGACTATGAATTTGAGTAGGCCTATGGAAGGCTATATAAGGGACTTTAATAATTAATCATTTTATAACCCTAATTTGACAGTTATACTGTCTAAGTATGATAATAATACATATAATATTTGTGATTCTGGCATACCAAAATTAGTATAGGTCATACACATTAAATAATTTAGCTACACAAATTTAGAAAATACGCTTTTTTTAAATTAACAAGAACGATAAACATAACCTCAATTAAAATTATATTGAAGCTATTGTGCGAAATCAGCTGTTCAGAAGTAAGCACTTCCAGTCTAGATACAAGAACAATATATGCTGTAAGGTATGCTTTACTGATTCAAGCGTGACTCGAAAGCAAATGTTTATACCCATGTTTTGTCAACCGCGACCATACAAGTTTTCACTTCCTTATTAATCACTAAACAAAAATGAGAGCGTTACCTGACAGCAAACTGAATTTTTCCCCGAGCAAAACATACATACACGCGATAAGTAGTCACTTCAAAAAGTAGCTGAATACTTTTATAGTGAATACACTAAAACTACGCGGTACTCGGCAGCAAATGAACGAGTTTTTCTGTGAACTGAATACTTCTATTCGAATACGTACTAGTTACTTGTCCACTGCGCAGCTAACTAGCTGCAGTGTATTCGTTTTACATAATCATTCGTAGCGACTGTTCTCTCGATAATAATTCTAAGTACTAGTGATTCACGATTGTATATCTAGTTGTTTCAGTGAAGTAACTGTTCGATTAAGTTTAATGCTCCTGAATTATTTACGCGTTAAGTTGATAATATCTGAAAAGATATTCTTAAATAATAGGCCTAATAACTTCGTTCATTCCAATTAAAAACAATAACCTACATTTTGCAATAACGTTTAATATTGGAAGTGATAATTTATCATCACTTTAGTTGAGGAAAAACACGAAGTAATAATAAAATTAAATAAAAGTACAGTATTGTATAATAAATTTATTAGTTTATTATAAACAATATTATAACAAATAAAGATATTTGTTATATTTTAAACCATGAACTTTGTTTTTTTTAATTTAAGCCCACATTGGAGCACACACGGTCAATTAAATTGTCTTTTGGTTTTTTTGCGTTCTTCCCAGTATTTTTTTTAATCTTATTGATCTCTGAAGTCTGAGTTCTTCCGAATATACTACGTTTCCTGGATGTTTTTCCCTAAACCGTAATTGGTTTTCCTGACTTTTTAAGATCGCTTTTTCCCTTCTTCCTGCCAATCGCTCCTTGGTTATTCCTAGTTCCTCCAAGTCCTGTTCCACCTCCTTCAACCAGTTGTTCTTAACTTTACACTTCAGTTGGTAGTCCAATAATCTCCTCGTAAGTCTACTCTCTGGTAATCGAGTTAGGTGTTCAAAGAAGGCCAATCTTCTTTTCCTAAAAATGTTAGTGAGCTACTCGTTGTTCCGATACAAAAACTTTGTTTTATTAATGTCAATTTCTAAAATTAAGTTACTGGTAATTAGTGAACAAGCAGTTGAAAGGTACGATGTAATGGCAGGGTGTCTACTAGTTCCTGATATCCCCGATGTCCCGTAAAAAACACGTATTTTATCAAGTGGTCCCAGATGTCACGGATAATACTGGAATTTAGAGTTAAAATCCCCTTTTTCCTTAGAAAATAATTATATCCTTCCCTTCTCAGTGATTTTGTAAATTGCGATACGAAATACCGATAAGCCTTGATAGGCCTACGGAAAAAATAGAATGTACTTCTATTAGCCAAACATTCAAGTAGGCTTCCAAAAAACTTAATTTTAAGGTTATTATATACCATCTTGCGTATTTAATCGTACGATGCCGCTAATGTCGAAGAAATTCATGGTCCCATGTTTTTGTAATGTGTCCCCAAAAATTCCCTAGTTTTTGCTTAAGGGGGCTAGTATACACCCTGAATGGTCAATAACACAAATACAAAGAGTATCACAATTCACCTGCCTGGGAACCATTATCAGTAACCATTTACAGGATAGAGAAATCAAGGGCCGTCTTCAATCAAATGGCTAAACTGTTCATAAGTCATATTCTCAACATCGATATCAAAAAGCGACTCCTCCGTTGCTATATTTTCTCGATACTTCTATATGGAATGGAATCATGGACACTAACTGAAGCAACACACAGAAGACATAGGAATGTGGAACAGGAGAGTGTTGAGGATTTCATGGGTAGACAGCGTGACCAACAGAGCAGTGATGGAACGACTGAAGAAAGACCTAGTAGTAATGAACACCATACTGAGAAGAAACTTGAATATATTAGGGCATATTAGGAGAAATGAAAGCAGATAACGCCGTCTGAAATCCTTTCTCCAAAGGAAAGTCTGTGGCAAAAGTGGGCCAGGAAGAAAAAGGATATCGTGGCTTAAAAACTTAAGGAGTGGTTCTCAAAAACTACCACCGAACTATGCAAAGCAGCCGTGAACAAAGTTATCATATCCAGAATAACAAAATGCATACCCAGAATGACAAAGTTCATATCCAGAATAACAAAGTTATCATAGCCAGAATGATCTCAATATTCGGAACAAATACGCAACCGAAGAAGAAAATTATAATTTAAACTTTTTTTTTGAAATCTATTAATGCAATATTAATAATGATTTAATTAATAAATAATTAAATTAATATGACTTATGAATATTTAAGTACAATTATCATCGAATACAATTTATATTCAGTTTAGTTCTTCTTTGTTTCAATGTAGTGTGTTTCTATTAAATTATTGGAACGCAAAAATTATCTAATATCGGTTCGTTATAGTTCATAATCATTACAGACAACAGGTGGTAGTTACGAGGAAAACAAATAGGCAGGAAAGCAACGTTATCGTTATTGTTTGTTTAGTCACACACAGCCTGGCGTCAGCATACAGAAAACTATTCGAAAACTTTCAAATGAATACTTAATCGAACAGTAATTTTTTTATTCGAATACTTGTCCTAAAACTTAAAAGTATTCGATAATCCCAACTTATTTCGTTTATTAGATTCTGCTCAGATTTTCGTCATATGTATACATCAATACTTCAACGGTAGTTAGACTGGCTAGGACGAGAGATCGGCGTTAACGGTACGGTTTAAGCATCGGCAGTAACCCACGACCTTGAGGCGCGCAGTTCAAGGACGCGGCTGACTGACCTTCTAGTTTGGCCTCAGCCACATATACCATCGAGCCTTTATATTTAGAGACTCGTGAGTCAGCCAATTTGAAAGCATGGAACAATTTACGGTACTACGTTATGTAGAGCACAAACTAAAAATAAACCCTGAACGCTGTTTGTGTTTGTTTTTCGATTTACTCTCGAGCCGAAGCTGTCGTTTGCTTGTCTGTTAGACTCACGAGTATTTTCCATATAATCGTATGACCAAAGGAAATCCAAAGAACCGATTTTATGAAATTAATTCCATTTTCTGTTGTTCCCGTTGCACCCTGACAAGATTTTTGTATGGAAATAACTGAATATGAAAACGTCTGTGTATGTTAATATTTTCGCTTTATTTAGTTTACAGTGACTATTGTTTTCACAGATAAAGAACGTTGGTACTTGTGTAATTATTGCGGTTTTTGAGAATTTTTGCCCTCATTTGTGTAACCTTACCGTTTTGCGAGTTTGGACCAGCTCTCGTTTAGGCATTTAAATTTGTTTTCATATAGTCTATACAAATGAGGGCATATTGCATTTCTATTTTTAAACAAAACAGTCGCGACACGCAGCATTCTCGTCAACGTGATGGAAGCGAATTCCCAAAAATATTTTGTTATTACTCTCATTTTGAAACTGTGATTTCTCCATAGTAAACAGCGTTAAAAAATTCATATATTGGCGTTCAGATTGCATTGAAAATACGAACCCTGCCCAAATTAATTGCCTTATATTCAACCGATTTTGAACAATCAAATGCTGATTTATGTAGTTCTTAATGCTGATTACGATGGTGAAATCGGGTTTTCAAAAATACTTTAGACGAAAAAGTTATTAATTTTTAACAATTTGAAATTGCCGCCGTTATGAAACTATTAGGCGAATTTTGCTGTTTACCAAAACCGATTTTTGTGCCGTTTGAATAAATCGAACTTAAATTACGTACGTGCTGTATATAAATATGTGTAAATGTTAACCGCCCCTCAAAAAGTGATTTAGAAGTCAGAATCGGCGCTCATTTCAAAATCCCCTGTCTGGATCATACCAAAATGGCTGTCAAATACGAGGGTTGACCTTAAAGTGAGGTTCGCAAGACGGTATAGTCGCTGCGAACGTTGTTAAACGGGATCCGGTGACCTTGACTTGCAGCTTGGTTCCTTCATTCGCAGTCCCCACTCCGCGAGCGGTCTGCGACGCTCAGTCTTGGCTTGGTAGCCGTTAATAACGGAATTGTCTCTTCTGTCTCCCGCCAAGTGCGAATTACGATCTGTGATTCGTTTTTTGTGTGCAAAATACAGTGTGCCGATGGACATTCGTACCCAACTGTGTGAAGACTACGGAGAAAAATGTATGAGCATAGAACACTGCGCGAATTATGCAGAGAATTCAAATACGGACGGTCATGACGAACAGCGTTCCGGAGACCATCTGTTTCGGACAAAACGATTGCGAAAGTGAAAAAAGCAATGCTGAACGATCAGCTCTCCGAGATGATCTCGAATGTCAGCAAGACCTGCATTGATAAAATTTTGACAGACCATTTAGTGTATAGCAAGGTTTGTGCAAAATGGGTCCCAAGCAGACCACAAACGGCAACGAATTGAATTTCTTCAGGCCTACGAAACCGATGGCAAGATATTCTTGGACTCCATTGTCACTGGAGACGAGATCTGGGTACACTATATGACACCGGAAACGAAAGAACAATCACGTCAGTACAAATATCCAGAATCGCTGAAGCCGCGGAAGTTCAAACAACTCTGTCTGCCGGCAAAGTCATGGCGAGATTGTTTTGGGACAGGAAGTGGTTATTGTTGTGGAAATTTATGGATGCCGGCACAACAATCAATGCTGATCGTTACTGTGAGACGTTAAGGAACCTTCGCCGCGAAATTAAAAACAAGAGGAGAGGCATGCTCACGAAGGGAGTTTGTTTCCATCAAGATAACTCTCGTCCGCACACCACCCGTATAACAACCGATCTAATCAACCAATTTTGATGGGATACTGTCACACATCCGCCCTACAGCCTGGACTTAACCCCAAGTGACTACCATCTCTTCCCTAATTTGAAGAAACACGTAGGTGGAACGTATTTCAAGTACCGGAGAGGAGCTGGAAGAAAAAGTTTTAAGCTACCTTCGTGGCGCGGCGGGAGAGTTTTTCTACTCAGGCGTACAAAATATGGTTCACCGTATGCAAAAATGCATCGATCTCAACGGCGATTATTTCGAAAAATATAAAAAAGTGTAAGCTTTCCAAAAATGTATTATTTAAAGCAAATAAACATGTTTTTCATTGTGAAATATTATTGGGAACCTTATTTTACGGACAATCCTCGTAGTTAATTTTCTAATAGAAATTTACATTTATATTACTTCATTAAGTAACAATTTTAAAACAAAATTCGTATGTTGCAGTAAGTATATTCAGGATTAACTGGAGACAATTTTGGAAGTATAATAATATCACGGTGTAATATATTTACTAATTTTACAATGGACTTTAAAATGCGTCTAGACTTTAGCATTTAACTAAATTAATAAGTCTGGCAGTTTGGTCAGTTAATTATTTTCGTTTAACAAATGTATTCAGTGACAGTATTTTATCGTGAATTAACTACAGGAGACTAGCCTACATCCTACGTGTTACTAATTGCGAGTGTTTAAGATGTATGCATTTTATTTGGTGTGTAATTAATGGTCAAGCAACAGGCGCCAATGTTTCATTCGTTTTATAAATACCGGCGGGAAGTCGAAATGCACGTGAGGTTTGTATCGAATTTCTTGCAGTTCATATCAACACTAGCTTTACAACTTCGGGTCAAAACAAAATCCACTGAAATTTAAGGTTATGTTCAGTGAACGAGTTTTTGATGTACGCAGTAACGACTATTTCACAGAAGAATTTCTTACGAGTATAAACGGTTACGATTTATAGCGAACTCCCAATGGATTCTTACTGTTCTGTCAGACCTGGAACCTTGAAATACGAGCCGATCATAACCTGTAGAACACTTTCTGAATGGCCTTGTGTGTTTGCGCGTAAGAACTCAAGCTTTTTCAATTTTGGTCCTTTTTTTCCAAACTTAGTAAAAACGAAATACAAATGGAAGTCGTAATCTGCCTTTCATTGTCTCGAGTCTGGGTCCTTACTATAATGGCTACAAAAATGTCATTTCCTAATGAAAATTTACTAACATAGTTTACTCTCTTGTAGACCTTTAATTTTACCGAAAAGCAGCTGCCTGCTTTACCATTCTTTGTTTATCTTTTACTCCGTTATTTTATTTTGTCGGAAGAGTCTGTTTTTCTACCAAATCCTGTTTATTTAAACGTACAATCACATGTCGATTATCAAATAATGTAAGTTTTTCCTAAAAAATTAAATTATCGAATGCTTGGAAAATAAATGGTTATTGCAAAGAAATTTATATTTTCCGTGCGTTTTTTTTACAAAGAAAAGTGGTCGTAATTTTTACTACTATTGCATGTGCCATATTTTTTATTAAAATCGTAAACATTGCACACAAAATGTAAAGCCTAGCTTTAAAACATCATCCGAGTGGCGTACCAGTCATTAAGTTTTACAACTTGCTTCTGCTTGATGGGCATCTACTTAATATTTCTGTTTCAAAGCTTTATTGTCCGTGTGGTCTTATGCAATCGTTCTAACAAATATACTGAAGTGTTCTGTGTTATTGTTGTTTTCTTGACTTCCATATTCCAAGCCACAGACGGAGGGCAAGGTATCGGAGTTAACGGAAAACGGTAAAGCTGACGGTAGTAACTGCATGTCTCGAACACACGAGACGTCTGTGTTTCATGTTTTAACTGTAATCAGATTTATATTGAATTACAAATTCGACGTAAGATTTACTTAAAGAAAATATAATTGTATAATACATAAATAAAATAAAATTGTTATAAAATGAATTATATCCGTTGGAACTTCTTTATTTGTGATCGATTCTAAATCCGGTTTTAATTTTTTTTCAAATAAAAAAATTTATTTACTATTAAAAATTTATAATTTTAATTTTCAAGAAATGCACGCTTCCAGATAACATAAACATCATAAGCTCAGTAAAAACATTTAAAACATATCATTTCGTTGTTTGAAAATGCAATTATTTAGTCCTATTTTTTTAAATTATAAGATAAAACATTTTAATTATAATCATTAAATTACGGGACACTATTTTATCACTTTCAGTGTTAATTAAAGTGATAATACAATGTGATTATTAACGCTGATCATTGATACCTCGTTGAAAACATGAATTGTACTGTAAACAGTGTATAAAAACCAGAGCTTTTAATTAGTCGATATGTTGGGCTAATTTAATAATATGCCGTGTTGTTCGTCAGTGCGTTAATAGAGTGCACTCCAATTAACAGAGACATGTATCTGTGCTCTGCTTTACTACAAATCTATGCGCACCTGTTTGTACACTGCGCAAATGTTTTAATCAGCTGTTTGTAACAGCTGTGCTACTAAACATGTTTTCCATTACATTTAGTATTCAATTGCCTTCAGTGTTTTTATATATTAAATATATCTCTCTCCCCTCCTTCTCTCTCCCTCCCCTCTCTCTCTCTTTCTCTCTTTATTTACTTATTTATTTCTCACTAAAAAATATCATATATACTATTTCTCGAGTCAACATCCTTTTTTCTCAACCCATACTATTCGTACAGACATAAATGAGTCATCTTTAGAATGATTTTGTTAACCGGCTTCTTACATTTCAAAACGATTTTGTACTAAAACTTAATGTTTGTGGAACATTTTAACATAAAAAACTCTTTTGACTGTTGTAGACAAAACGGCATCGTGGATGCGCATGCGCGGCATCACAAATCAGACAATATTTTCTATGTTTTACGAAGCTAACTTATTAATCACGAATAGACAATCCCGTTACAAATGCCACTTTTTTGCATAACGAGTTTAGAACAATTTCAGTGTTTTTACTTAAAGTCATTGAACTTTGAACATTAAAAGTCATTGAATTTTGAAAATCAACTGTTTGAACTGCCATCGTGGTAATAACCAGACATAGAATTTTGAAATGAGTTCTGATCCTGCTGAAGTTTAGATCTCTTTTTTAGTGGTTGTTAAAATGTGTGTGTGTGTGTGTGTGTGTGTGTGTGTGTGTGTGTGTGTGTGTGTGTGTGTGTGTGTGTGTGCGCGTGTGTGTGTGTGTGTGTGTGTGTGTGTGTGTGTGTGTGTGTGTGTTTAGAGTAAGGCTAACAAAGCCACATCAATATAACACACTTACAAACCCACAGTACTAAGTAGATTCGAACCTACATACAAGTCCGACTTCTAGCAGATTACCGGCTACCGTTTGCACTGAGCTAAGAACGATTTTCAATTTTATTGGTAATTTATTATAGTAATTTATTAGTAATTCCACGTTGGGCGAGGAACCACTTTTTGGAAAACACAAACCGTTATAACTTACAAGGCACTGATGATCTTTTCGGGATTCGATAATGCCTATCGAATTAGCATTCACTGTAATTTATTAGCCAAGATATAATCTGTAATTTGCATCCCCTAGCCCTTATCACGAAGGTTGTTAACAGCGCCCTGCATAGACTCGCATGGCAATAATTGTTAATTAACCTAAGTAATAACACGTCGATTTGTTTAAATTATAACTGCAATAAAGTACTGTACTTATTACGTGATATATTACAAGCTATTATTAGTTCGGTTCTTTATTAGTGAATTTGTATTGGGAAATCAATCGTAAAGAGGTCATCCCTGTAACACCCAGACCTGGACTTTAAATAGGCACACGCGCGCGCGCGCACACACACACACACACACACACACACACACACACACACACACACACACACACACACACATATATATATATATATATATATATATATATATATATATGTGTGTGTGTGTGTGTGTGTCCAAAAGGGAAGTTTTATTTTGAATATTTATCCCTTTTTATTCTTGATCATACAATGGTAAAACAGAAGGGAATACTTATTTTAATGAAATTTAGCGTGTTAGATATAAGAGAAATCATATATATATATATATATATATATATATATATATATATATATATATATATATGTGTGTGTGTGTGTGTGTGTGTGTGTGTGTGCGCGCGCGCGCGTGTGTGTGTGTGTGTGTTTGTGTGTGCGCGCGCGTGCGGTAGGTAGGTAGGTAGGTAAAAAAAAATTGACCAAACTATTACGAAAAACGATTTTTGGACCATGTTCAGACCGAATTTGACCAAAATTGCGAACGCTGTTGCGACCTATTGGTTTATACTTTTTAACTAAATAGTCATGACCTTTTACTTATAAAATATTCTTGATCGGGACCTTCAAATTGTATTCGATATTCGAATTATACGGTTAATGTAATGATCATAAAGTTAATAGAATGGTTTTAAGGTTACCGTTATATGAAGCTGAAATCGATCTTTACTTGAGTAAAGTCAATAAGGTTAAAGGAAAATACAAATAGATTCTAGATATTGTGCTAAGGTCAGATTATGGGTACAAGAGACTGGGTTACTGTAATATTGAATTGTTGAGAATAGGATCAGGGTTGGTATATTAACTTAGACCTACATTCCTTTGTGATATGACCGTCTACCTTATTCACATTGTCTATAGTGTGCTGAATGCGATATAAATATGTCTGTCTCAAATTAATTAAGTTCTGTTCCGGTCCACTTTGCTTTTGGGGATGTTTCGTTTGCTTTCTTTAAAAAATTTTTAGGCGACAATTTTTAAATACTGTTTTTACTTTTTTGTTTTAGAAAGTAAAAAGTGTTTGGTGATTGTTAAAAAACATATTTAATTTGTTCATGTTCGTGATTCAAAATATTTGGTTTTTATAGTGGGTGCGGTCAAGGACGGGAGGACAGGACAAGGAGAGCGGTGAATATCCTTGCACTTACAACACTACACTTACAACTTTAACATTTTACACTACTTACAATTAGGGAGACGATAATAGCCTCAATGTGCTTTTCGCCTTAAAATAACAACAACAAAAAATGCACAGAATTTGTTTAATGTAACACAGAAATTAAACACGCTACCTACTGCGTATTCATATGAGAGAATTATTTCGTTATTTATTGCCTAGCAAATTTGCGTTTTGAAAGCCGCTTTTATGGTTTATGTTTGGTATGAACTTGTCGCGAAAATCAATTTTGGACAAGTTCGTTACCTAGCAAAATTCGTTCAACAGTTTCAAAATGGCGGTATGTAAATGTTACACTATCATCATCAGCACTCTCCCGTCTTGCAATATGAAGGAATAATGCAATGACTCAGAGGAAATATTTGGAATGACACCAGGTATGGGTACTGGAATCACTTAATAAGAACCTAAAACACATACATCAATTGTGTGCTTCTTACCAGCAAAAGTTAAATATACAAATGAAACAGTATTAAAGTTACAATCAGTATTTATCTTTCAAATAGTTTCAGTTTTTTTAGGAAACCAATCCTTTTTTAAAAACCAACATCTAACTTATTAGCTAAATCATCCTTTTCAACACTGACTACTTAACCATGTCTTTAAATCAATAGTCTTATTGTTTACATTATGACTATTAAATGTATTACAGTGTAATACATTGTAAATTGTATTGTAATACTGTAAATTGTAATGTATTACAATTTAATGTATTACAGATTTAAATGTATTACAAGTACTATAATACTCTTTTGGCTTACAATACGAATGTTTTATAAAATATTCGTTGGACAATTAAGCTCAACCCAGTTAGTATCATCAATAGCAATTTTTGAATCACAATGCGTATTCATGTTATGATGGATTAACAAACATGCTTCTGAGTTATATCAGAATTACTTAAATGAGGACCGACAGTAAAAGTATCAATTCCAAAATTAGACAACTTTATGCCAGTTTTATTTATAGCAACGCGTAAATAACAATCAACAAGAAAATCCCAAAACCTGACCTTAGTTAACTGAAATAACTAACGAGAGAGAGAGAGAGAGAGAGAGAGAGAGAGAGAGAGAGAGAGAGAGAGAGAGAGAGAGAGAGAGAGAGAGAGAGAGAGAGAGAGAGAGAGAGAGAGAGAGAGAGAGAGAGGAGAGAGAGAGAGAGAGACGAGCGCGCGCGCGGAAAATCTGTAAATTTGTACTCGAGTTAATCGTCTCGGTGAAGTAATAAATTAACAAAGTTCTGCGTGTGACCAGTACAACTTTGATTTGAGCTAAACTGCGCCAACTGTTTTGGATATTTGCCTGTCCTGTCTCTGTATACTATTTTTTTTTTTTTTTACAACTGTGGTATGCCCCATCTAGTAATTTTATCTTCATATGTAATTTCACTGTTTGCTGGGTTGCAGCCCGACAACTGTTCCCAATGTGTTTACTGGCTTGGTCCTTTTCAGCCTTCTTGTTGTTAGGTTGTCACTCCGGTACAGCAATTGTACGATCCCCTTATGCATATGCTGCTCTAACCGTCGACGATGCTTAACGGAGATCTTCTTGATTATTTCTGCAACAGGTTCAATGCCTAGGTCTTTATGTAGGTTGTCATTACTGACATACCACGTTGACAATCGTCCTCAATATTTTATTCTGGAAGACTTCTATTATGTCACTATTGCTTTTTTTGATACAGCCCCATAATGGTGCACCATAAGTCCATACTGGCCGTAACACTTGTCTTACTATTGTGAAGACGATCCTTCATTTTGCCAAATTCTTCGGTAAGTCCTTTAAACTTTGGCCCACTCACTCCGCCTCCGAACCTTACCTTCCTCGCCGCAACGCCTGTGCCTATAATTTCTTGTCTAAACATTGTCTTGGAATAATAATTTCTGTTTTATGTTTGGATTGATAAAAGGTGACAACTCTCAGTGCCCGATGCAAAGCCAACAAGCCTGAGTGGATGGCTCATACCGCCTTTTTGTAGCCCAAGGTTTGTCAGCTGACCTAGAACATTGTAATAGTAACAGTTGTTGCCTTCAACTTTGATGGATTTTCATTTCGCCCTTCAGTACTCGTTGCCCTACATTACATTTGCAGCCACACCTCTTGGCATTTAGAAACGTACCTTGCACGTTTCGATGTAGAGCGTTAGAAGGCGAAAGATCGTACTCAAATCGTAGCCAACAATCAATGAATGGATACATTAGTTGACAAACCAATTTCCCGGTTGTCATTACTAAATCTTATCGTTATAGGCTTTCTATTATATGTAAACAAGCACTTTACTCAGTAGGTGAGGTAACAGCGTACACACGTAGGTTCGAATGTAGTTACTACCGTTCGATTTTTCCATGTGTTACATCAATTCCAAGTCTTGGCATAGAGTATTTTTTTTTATGTTTAACGTTCGACTATTGTGCATACTTGGGCTAATGCAGACGATGGGATGATTTATAGCGTATGAAAATGTCAAGCCCTGGCCGGGAATCGAAACCGGGTCCTCGGGCTGAAAGCCCAGTAGAAAAGAAGTTAAACTGTAAAAATGCATTACATTTCATGATAATTTACAGATTTCAAAACATCAATTTCGAATGAATTCAATTCAGTAAAAAAATGTACACGACATTATTAAGACATATTTTTTTTAGAAATATATATAAAATTTAAAAACCGCTCAAAATGTGATCTAGATTTTTTTTAGGCGAAAAGCACATTGAAGCTATTATCGCCTCCCTAAATGTAAGTGTGAGTGTTAAGTGTTAAAGTCGTAAATGTAGTGTTGTAAGTGTGTGTTAAGACTCGGGTACCGCTAGGGAAGTCTAAATCCTCTCAATAGGTGCAGCTAGTCTGCACCCCCCTGCGGGGATGTGATCTGGAGCTCAGGATGTGCGGTCAATTGAAGACCCCTCTTACGGGTCTTGTCATTTATCTGTAAATTTATACCGGTAAACGTAAACTGAAATATATATTGTAAAACAATTTGCTTGTGTTTTAGATTATTACTAGTCGATTTCAAGATAACATTGACTATGTAACATTAAAATTTTCTGTTCGTAGTTTCGGATGTGTGTGATATTGTCAGTGTGTGTCTACATGGGACATATACTGTAAACACTTTACAGGGGACATCCTACAGTCAGTGATCCTTGAATTCTGTTAAAATGTGACAATGTTTGTTGTTTGTGGAGGTGATTAGCTGCGTGCGGAAATAACACGAAGCTAAGTGTCCCAATTAGCAGAGTTAACACGACAAATGTGTCAGATTTAGTCCTCCCCCCCTCTGGCTCTGCCTCTTTCTGTACAAATGGACATTTTTATAACAGACTTTTGTCATTTGTATCGCTTTAACGTACACCGTGTGATTACAGTCACACTGGTGAAATCAAAATTAAAAACCAATTTTTATCTGTACGTACAATAATTTAACAGCTTTTAATGTTAGCTGCGGCGAGAGGAGTGAATAGAAAAAAGTGTCCCGAACGGAAGAATAACGGAAATATGGAACGAACGAGCGAACGAATTTCGTGTCCTATATCTGTTTCTTCCTGTTTCTTCCCCGTTTTCGATAACAGTAAACGCGTATTATGTAAAGGAATTAGTTGAAGAACACGTGCTCGGTATAACCGTGTATTAATACGTTCGAAATTAATATAAACGTTTATAATGATTGTTGTTAATATTGATAGTTTTTAACAACCTAACCTGAAACTTATTATAGCCTGTCAGCTGTTCACTGAAATCAGCTGATCGTTAGGAATTAGTATAAAACAACTGATATTTTACTATAACTACAGTAAATAATTTCTAAGCTAGGGGTGGCCTAGTGGATAGCGTACTAGGCTTTCACCCCGAGGACCCGGATTCGATTCCCGGCCAGGGCTTGGTATTTTCATACGCTATAAATCATCCCATCTTCTGCATTAGCCCAAGTGTGCACAATAGTCGGACGTTAAACATAAAAAAAAAATCTATGCTAGGTTCACGTACTTATTTATTTAAACAAAACAAAGTATTTTTAAATATATCTTCAAACTATATATTCAGCAAAAATCGCATTAACAAAAGCTTCGCTTTTGTAGGTGACTCCTTGAGTTCCATGCGTGTACTTTTTTTAATGTTTAAGCGATAGTGTGTTTCGATATGTTGTTTAATAAACAGTTTTAACGTCGTTTCGTTTTAGAATCGAATGTCGAAATTCGCTAAAGACGAATAGATCAGCTAAAAAAAATTGTTTTATCCACAACACATGTTTGAGTGTTCGTGTCTTGACTGAACACCGTCTTGCACTGCTTCACCGTGCTGATGCTATCGGCGATGTTCACTTCAGATAACCTCTCGGCACCACGTTTAATTAGTTTTCGGTCGTAAAGAAAATTGTTCAGTTAAAGTGACCTAAAGAGAGATAATCATCAAAATAAATTACTTCCAACGAGCTTTTTTTTTATTTGCAAATTTACATAAGGTAATTCATTTTGGTAAGAACGGAACTCTCGACTAGGAAATGTATACCGATCCTCTTATACATTTGATCAAGGCAGCTACAAAAATTTAGTTCTGACCAGTGTCACAGAAAATATTGAAAATCATAATTTTACTATGGTAATCAGCTGGAAAATATGCTTTAAAGAGCATTTTAAACTATATTAAAAATAAGAAAATCGATTTTCAAATTGCTTCAACTTCGTAACTCCAAACGACTCTGAAGCAGTTTTAGGCCGTGACTAGGAAAATACTTCACACACTATATCCTGTGTTCTGTGATTGAAGTATGTAATTATCGAAAGTATGAGTTAATAGAGTTCTCTTCAACGTCCGTGACCGCAAAATGTAATAACTTTAAAAAAGAGAATCACCGGTTAGTCCGTGCATAATTTCATCTGAAAGCGTTCGTTATTGCCTTTGAACATTTCGGGCATATTTAATTAAATTTCCGTAATGATTCTCTCGTCTTCCATTTACAATAAGCACAATACAACTAATTGCCATTGTGATTTTAGAGAGATTCTAATTGACCCGTTTGTATTTTCTTCTGATTTGTCTTCCATTCTCTCTCGTCCCGTTCGTTTCTTCTTTATTGATCCTGTATTGCCGGGTTGTGCAGCATTAATTAGGCACTTTCTCTTTTCTGTATTTATAGAGTGGAAGCAAAAAAAGTGACTTATCGCCAATTTAAAAGTTGTTGGTTTCTGTTTTCTGTTGATTACCTTCTTGTTTATTTATTTCACTTTCTATTTATTTACTCAATACGAAGACAGTCGACAGTGAAGGAATGTACTGTGTGCACGTAAGTACTAACGAGGGACTTCGCCTCCTGCGGCCTAACAATGGTTTGTAACAATTCTTATTACTTTTTCCGCTGTTCGAAATACGATACGCTTAGGCTTTTCCGATTGGTAATAATGAATCGTCATAAACGCTAAAGATTTTCATTTTCTTTTCCTTCTTTTTAAGCTTTTTTATATTTTAAAATTTTGAACTCATGCTATCCTTTGCTAATCTGTTGTTTCCAATAAGATTCAATATATTGTATATATATATATATATATATATATATATATATATATATATATATATATATTGTTATATTATATTATTATTATATAAGATAATATATAATTGATCTTATATTATAGTAAGATTATATATATATATATATATATATATATATATATATATATATATATGTGTGTGTGTGTGTGTGTGTGTGTGTGTATGTATAATTATATAAGATATAATTTAAATTATAATATAATTGATATTATATTATTGTTATCAATATATTAATGTTCTCTCAGTTAAAACTTGCTCAGAACAAATATTATCGGTAACGACGAGTACCATTAATGATCTATTATTTTATTTGATCGAGTTAGGATGTTTAAGGAAATAACTGAAATACCGACCGGCGTGTAGAAGACGTTATTTATTCGTGTTATAATTTATAATTATCTTTCTCATTATGGAATGCTAAAACAAACACTTAAAAAATAGAAAGCATGTCTCGTTGTGTTTGTTAAAATACTAACAAATGTGAACAAACTGTCAAGGCTGATGCCCTGAATGACCCAATTTACGTCCGATCAAGAAAACAAGTTACGAAAAACGGAAAAAACCGCACCAATCGGGAGATTTATGCAAGTCAGAAACAATCAGCTGACTGACTGCATGGCCAATAAGTGGATGTTAGCCTGACTGGTAATATCAATTTTTTAAGCGTTAGGCTTTTTAGACTAATACAGTAATTATAATGAAATTTAATTTTAAATACTTATACAAGACATATTATTTCAAACTGGGTGCACAACCAAAAGATAACTGAATCACAAATTACTCGGTACATCACGGACTTTAGTGTAAAAAGTTTTCGCTACATTGCTGTTGTATTACACGAATAGATGGTTTGCTTCTTCAAGTAATAAACGTTTTATCAGCACAATAAACGTTAATTCTCCATACTTGAAACAATAATTGTAGATTTTTTAAAAATATCTTTTCAGTTATATATTTGAGCACAATATTTTAATAACTCCACATAATATAAAACAGCGAAGCCCTATCGGTAATAATTTGTTTGATTTCTATAAAAATATTACAATATCTTTTTTTACATTCATTCGTGTATACTTCTTAAAAAAATTTAGTTTGTTAAAAAAATTCTCCTAATTACACCACTATAATTGTTTAATTATATACACCATTTATGGTGTATATAATTAAACAATTATAGTGGTGTAAAATTATAAGCAAGGCAAAACAAGTATTGTAAGGCGTAAATACTGTAAATATAAACTTCAGAGAAAACTCTTAATACAAAAGGACCGAACCCAAACAATTTATTTTAGTTTTCATAGTAAATTTTCTTTTCTATTTTAAAGCCTATTTGTAATTTATTTTTTAAACTAATTTCACTTGGTTGTATTCCAGTCTCAAGAAAAATAGTATAACCTCAGTTTTCATTCTCTCGGTTGACATAACAGTGAATAAATCAAAATGTTTTTTTTACGAAACGAAATATTAATTGTGCATCCCGGAATTGAACATGTTACCTCTTACGTATCACGTAACTACGACAGAAAATCGTTGATTTGAACGCAGCGAGTGACTTTAATGGTAAGCCGATACATAAATGGAGTGGGGAGTTTTACGTCTTGAGCGAAGCAGGCCGGCGGATATTGTAATCGCTTTCCAATTTCAGTGATTGCTTTCAATAAAACTAAATTTTATTGTCAATAAAAACAAAGCTTTTAATTTACCATAATTAATTCGGACGTTTAGTTAACTTATGTGTGTTGAAATAGGTTTTACGTGGTTTAATAAAACAATGATTTTACCGTGATGCGTTGACGTTGATTGGTTTTATCTGTTTCAGAGAGGAGCTGGCGTGACCATCGACACTGATGACCCACATGGTGTATTAATCTGTATGCCAGGTAAGTGCGCATCGAACTACTTCAGCATGCGTTATTCCTTATCGTTATTATTACTTGGTTTTAAGTAAAACGGTTTTCTTAGCGACGGACTAGATTCCGCGGCGGAGAACGGAAACCACTACACACTTTATATACGAGGGCTATCCAGAAAGTCTTGGTATAAAAAAAACGAAGTACAAGAAAACAATTTTATTATATACATTTGAAAGTGGCATTAAAGTATTATTTTTTCTACTAGTCGCCATATAAATTTAGACACTTATCGTAGCGATGAACCGGTTTTGAAATTCCAGTGTCGTAGAATTCTGCCGCCTGAGACTTCAGCCAGGTTGTCACGCCCTCCCGAGTTCCGCGTTGTCATCAAAACGCTGCGTCGCAAGCCAGGTCTTCATTGCAGGAAACAGGTGATAATCGCTGGGAGCAAGATCCGGACTGTAAGGTGGATGTGGAAACACCTCCCACTTGAAAACATCTAGGACTTCTCGAGTTTGATTAGCTGTGTGCGGTCGGGCGTTGTCGTGCAGAAACAGAATTTTTGAACTCAACTTTCCTCAGCGCTTGTTTCGAATTGATCTTCTTAAATTTTCCAAGGTTTCACAATACCTTACAGAGTTTATTGTCGTGCCGCGTTCTAAGAAATCAACAAGAAGGACTTCTTTCGTGTCCGCCATGATCTTCCTTGCGGACAACGTTTGCATGCATTTCCTTGGTTTTTTGGAAGAATTTGTGTGCCCCCATTCTATAGACTGCAATTTGGTTTCGCCGTTGACATGTTTCACCCAAGTCTCGTCTCCTGTAACGATTCGATCGAGTAGTGAGTCACCATCCTTTTCGTAACTGTCCAAAAATGTCAATGAAGCCATACGCTGATTTTTATGGGTTTCAGTCAACATTTTTGGTACCCATCTTGCAGAAGATTTGTGGTAACCTAACTTTTGTATAACAATTTCATGCAACAAACTTCTTGAAATTTGTGGAAAACTAAGCGATAGCTCTGTTATTGTGAACCGTCGGTCTTCTTTAGTTTTCTCATCGTCTTTAGCGACAATTTCGTCGGTCACAATGCTTGGCCGTCCACTTCGTTCTTCGTGCACATTAGTTCGGCCATTTTTAAATCTAATGCACCATTGACGCACTCCGCCTTCAGTGATCACATCGTTCACATAAACTTCACAGAGTTGGTGATAAATCTCAATTGGTTTATTGTTCTTAGCCAACAAAAACCGTGTCACCGACCGCACTTCACAGGTCGCGGGATTTTCAATAGCGACGCACATTTCAAACTAGTTTGTACGGGAACGAGCAGCAATGGTAACCTCTCATTAGCACGGCTGGATAGCCCCCGGACAACATCGGTGTGTATTGGTTATCTACAGGGCGCAGTTCGTAGTCCGCTGGCGGGATTTGGAAGACGTTTCTTACAGGTGTCTTAGTCCGACTTCCGTCGCGGAATACAGTCGTTTTTATATTGAAATTATTGTGCGTCTAGTGTTTGTTTGTGATTAAGATATGATTATACAGTATTATAGCAACATAACGCAACCCGTTAACTTTCTGCCGTAAATTACGAGAAACGTTTTGCCCTGGCTACAGGGCGTAAACTCCTAAGAGACATGAACATCTTTAAAATACACAGTTTCTGTTTTTTTAATGATTTAATTTCCCTGCACAAGTGTAAAATATACTGCAGAAATACTGTGTCCAACTGGGTCTAGTGGTTCCCCAAGTCCAGACGTGCAGGACCCGCGTCGCGTGCCCGAGTTCCGACTTCTTTCGCCAGGAAAGCACTGTTTAAGTGCGACACCCAGGTGTAATAGAAGGAAATTTCCAAACAGAAAATTTTAATACACGAATATTTCTAAACGCAGACCCGTGAAAATCATAATAACTTCAGTACATAATCTGATAACCTTAAAGCTGATGTCAATATTGCAATCAGCATTGCAGGTTTTTTTGTTATTTTAAGGCGAAAAGCACATTGAGGCTATTATCGCCTCCCTAAATGTAAGACTGAGTGTAAAGTTTTAAAGTCGTAAGTGTAGTGTTGTCAGTGTAAGTGTGTGTTAGACTCCGGTACCGCGAGGGACGTCTAAATCCTCTCAACAGGTGCAGCTAGTCTGCACTTCAATAAGATGTGGCCGCCATTTTGAGACGTCTTGAACTGATTTTTTTTACTGGATAATAAACTAGTAATTAAGATTTATTTGTGAGCCAGGTTTGAATCAAATCGAACAATAAACACACACACACAATCATATATTCGTATTACAGTACGGAAGTACTTACATATTATACAGTTTTGTGTCGGATGTCTAACAGAAAGAATGCCAATCTATTTCAGTAGCCTGTGGGCAATGCGTGGATCCATTTGTTTTACTTTAATAGCTTCTAACAACTCTTTGTTCTCAGTTTAACTTATCAAGAATATATTAGTCTTTTAAACAAACGTTAGGCACGTAATTTGCACTCTCTTTTTGAAGAAATCTAGTTTCCTTTGTTTTAAATAATCTGTTTGTAAAAAACCCCTAAACAATCTTTAGATTTAAATAAGTAATTTTTCCTTCACAGATTCGTATTGTATTAAAATCGATTTCGCTATTGCAACATTTCAACCGGACCACGTATTTAAAGAATTAGGATTATGACCTGTTCTCCATCTAGTGGTCTATTTACTCACCTCGTAAAGGCTACCGCGGTTTCGAAACCTTACTGTGTCATCTTCAGGCCGTAATACAAAATGTCAAACGCAGGCAGTCCGAAATGTAACGACATACGAGTTGCAAGTATCGTTTGGCCAAACCAAATTTTATCGCGTGTAGTTTAATTGTGTTTGGTGTTTGTAACGTGTTTTAAATGTTTTGTTTAACTTTGTGACGACCTCGACAGAGTGATGACATTTTTGTATTACGGCCATGAAGATGAAACAGTAATGTTTCGAAACCGCGGTAGCCTTTACGAGGTGAGTAAATAGATCACTAGATGGAAAACAGGTCATAATCCTAATTATTAAAATTGATGACTTTTACAGAATTAATGTACAAAAAGTATCATACATAATTATATATTTCAAAATATCGATGGAAAAACTGAAAAATGTTTGCTAATTTCTCCAAATCGTTTCGTAACAATGAGTAAGTGCTGGTAGTTAATGATGACGCTTAACTCAAGTCAGGGTACCAAATTTGAAATAAGAGAATTTTTCTGGTGTGCGCTTAAATAGGAAGAAAACTAAAATCACAGCGTACAATAATTTCTTTTTGAAAAAATATGTTTTTGGTCGGATTTTTTGGAAGTTTACATAAATGCTATAAAACTTGTAATTCAACATTTGCCATTATTCATCCCCTGAAAGGGTAAAACTGGACTATAAAAGTTTGCACTGTAAAAAATTTGACCGGATTTTCGTGAATCTTAACATTAATACTCTAATTCTTTTTATATTCTTCTTCTTTTCTGCTAGAATTATTGTCACTATGTTCAGTATAATAATCTGCCTTCCGTAGCTTCGTCAATTCTACATTCGTTGACGCGTTTCGGAGAACCTCCATCTTCAAAAACTATATTTAACTCTATATGTATATATATATATATATATATATATATATATATATATATATATATATATATATAACAGAATGTAGATATAGCTTTGAAGATGGAGGTTCTGCGAAACGCGTCAACGAATGTAGAATTGACGACGCTAGAGAAGGCAGATTATTATACTGAACATAGTGATTAATACTCAAAATCGTAAATAATGAAAGTATATCTATAATGAAAATATATATAATGAAAGTATATATATATATATATATATATGAAAGTATAATGAAAGTAATAATGAAAAGTATATCAGCATTACCAAATTGCATCCCTGAAGGAGAGAGAGAGTAAAGCAGTTTCTACTTGAAAAGTATAATTTAGATCGGATTTTCTTAAAACATATCTAAAACACAATTATTGATACACGCAATATTTTTCAAAATTCAAATGGTTGCGTAAAAGAGAACCATTTATTAGCTTAGCTGAATATTTTTTTCACGGACAACGCTGTGCGGGTACTGCTAGTGTACGAGGTGCGTTCAGAAAGTAACGAGAATTTTAATTTTTTGAACAAAATATTTATTTATTCTTCTACATTGATGTTGTCGCCTTCAAAATAGTCCCTATTGGAGATTATACACTTGTGCCAGCGCTTCTTCCAATCCTCGAAACACTTCTCAAACTCGATCTTTGAGATAGCCTGAAGTTCTTGCAGCGATGCACTTTTAATGTCAACTACGGTTGTAAAATGACGGCCCTTTAAAGTTCTTTTTATTTTTAGAAATAGGACAAGTCTCACGGAGCCATGTCTGGCTTATATGGAGGCTGGGTCATCGTTACAGTACTGTTTTGGTCAAAAATTGACGAACAAGCAATGAAGTGTGAGCTGGTGCATTATCGTGGTGCAAAAGCCATGCATTGTTTTTCCACAGATCCGAGCGTTTTTTTTCGGATTTCTTCACGCAAACGGCGTTGAACTTGTAGGTAGTACTCCTTATTGACCGTTTCATCTGGTGGCAGGAATTCATGATGCACTCTGCCATTAATATCGAAGAACATAGTGAGCATAACCTTCACGTTCGACCACACTTGTCGAGCCTTTTCGGTCTTGGCGAGCCAGAATTCCTCCACTTTAGCCTTAGTTTCGGTAATCCATGTTTCGTCACCTGTTATAATACGTTTCAGTAAT
>CM040183.1:23871053-23888553 GCA_022606455.1 Callitettix versicolor | reverse complement strand
ATGATTTATAGCGTATGAAAATGCCAAGCCCTGGCCGGGAATCGAACCCGGGTCCTCGGGGTGAAAGCCTAGTACGCTATCAACTAGGATTTATTAAAATATAAGTAGGCATAAATAATGACCTTTAAATGCCCTCTGAAAACATGCAACGCTTCAGTTTTTAAAAAATACAGGTCTTACAACTAGTATAAAAAATTTAATTTATTTTATTGCTTGGTAATGGTGGGGGGAGGTAGGGGAAATGTTTGCCAACACACTCGCCTAGTTAATACATATATACAGTGTGTTAACAGCATGATAATCGAAGCATAACTGGATGTTTTCCTTCCCCCTCCACTAACAGTAAGCATAAAGTCGAGCACGACGATAAAATAAACAACCTGCAATAAAATATTAATATGTAAAACTCTCGTTATATTTTTTCACTTGTAGTTTGACCTATTAATTTCATTTTAAATCACTTCTGCTCTGTATTCAATCGACTGACAGTTTTCATGTCGCATATTTTTCAAACAAAACATCTGTCACCAGCACATTTAATTTTATGGTATATTTTTTGTAATAAATTGTTTTGTAGTTCGTATCGTGTTACGTTTAATATTCCACTTTTTCACCACAAATAACAATACAGACCATGTGCACAGCACAGATTACACAAGCAAGATCCAAAAACCTCAATAATAATTCGAGATTATACAAATCGCTGATTCTGCCATGACACTATTCGAAAGCACAGATTAATTTTCTTTCTGTATACATTACGTATGATACAAACAAGAACCAACACACACTTAACCTGACTAATAAAGATTATACAAATCGTTGAGATTCTGCCATGACACTATTCGAAAGCACAGATCACAGATGAATTTTCTTTCTGTACACATCACATATGACACAAACAAGAATGCAAACAGACACTTAACCTCAATAATAATTCTAGATTATACAAATCTTTTGAGATTCTGCTATCAGACTATTCGAAAGCACAGATCACAGATGAATTTTCTTTCTGTACACATCACATATGACAGAAACAAGAACCAACACACACTTAACCTGACTAATAAATTTCATACAAATCTTTTGAGATTCTGCTATCAGACTATTCGAAAGCACAGATCACAGATGAATTTTCTTTCTGTACACATCACATGTAAAACACAAACAAAAACGCAAACAGACACTTAACCTCAATAATAATTCGAGATTATTCAAATCGCTGAGATTCTGCCATGACACTATACGAAAGCACAGATCACAGATTAATTTTCTTTTTTAAACATTACATATGACAGAAACAAGAACCAACACACACTTAACCTGACTAATAAAGATTATACAAATCGTTGAGATTCTGCCATGACACTATTCGAAAGCACAGATCACAGATTAATTTTCTTTCTGTATACATTACGAATGATACAAACAAGAACCAACACACACTTAACCTGAATAATAGAGATTATACAAATCGTTGAGATTCTGCCATGACACTATTCGAAAGCACAGATCACAGATTAATTTTCTTTCTGTATACATTACGTATGATACAAACAAGAACCAACACACACTTAACCTGAATAATAGAGATTATACAAACGGTTGTGATTCTGCTATGAGACTATTCGAAAGCACAGATCACATATGATTTTTTTTCTGTACACATCACATATGACACAAATAAGAAGCAACAGACACTTAGCCTGTCTAATAAAGATTATACAAACGGTTGAGATTCTGCTATGAGACTATTCGAAAACACAGGTCACAGATGAATATTTGTTCTGCACACATCACATATGACACAAACAATAACTGCGTGTTTTGTTCTGTTCTTTTTGATTGGATCGCTAACGAATCGTCCTGTATAAATTGTCAGATAATTTCAAATCCGACAAGGTTGTTTCAACGTGACTCGTTTTGAACGGGAATTACAATTCATGACAGGTGTGAAGAGTGTATTTTCCGTTTAACAATCGTTGTTTACGTTAAACTGAATATGTTGCCAACGATTTGGTTTTTATCGTATCGGCGTAGGTAAGGAAATTTATCTTTTCTTACATTAGTGAGTTTTTGCTAACCTAAAAAAGTATACGTGTGGAACTTGCGGAGTTACGGACAGAAGCGAAGCTTTTGTTAATGATATCTTTACTGAATATATAATTATTTTGAAGATATGTTTACAAATATCTTGTTTTGTTTAAATAAATACGTGAAACTAGCTTAGATATTATTTACTGTAGTTATAGTAAAAGATCAGATTTCATTGAACAGCTGATAGGTTGTAATAAAATTC
Organism: Callitettix versicolor; assembly: GCA_022606455.1. Taxonomy (NCBI): domain Eukaryota; kingdom Metazoa; phylum Arthropoda; class Insecta; order Hemiptera; family Cercopidae; genus Callitettix; species Callitettix versicolor. Next base: position 23,886,254 of record CM040183.1, on the reverse strand, counting down.
AGGTTATGTTCTTCGAAAACTAGTAATATTAAAATTAATTTTTATAAACGTTTATATTAATTTCGAACACATTATAAACGGTTACAACGTGCACGTGTTATTCTAATAAGGAAAAATACCGAAGCCAAAGCACGTTTTCGTATAATACGCGAGTACTGTTATCGAAAAGGAGGAAGAAAAAGAAAGAAATAGATAGACGAAATTCGTTTGCTCGTGCAATCCATATTTCCGTTACATTCTGCAGACTTTTTTTCTATTCACTCTTCTTGCCAAAACTAACATAAAAGCTTCGTTTAAAAAACAGTGACCGAATGTGAACCTTTTCTCATGCCTCAAAGACAACCAAATAAAATTTAAGTTTAAAAAAAAACTACTTACCGGTACAAGGTTACTGTAAGGTGGATCATATTATAGTATTTTCTGTTTTAAATAACTTTCCGTGTAAATTTTATTAAGTAAACTGTAATGTTTATTTAAAACACGCATGAAAAATAACGTGTCCTGCATGATTGTTAGAACCGAGAGTGATGTTTTTGGAAAAGTAGTTACTTATAACGTTTTCACACTTTTTACTTAGTTATTTAACAGCGGCAAAACTAAAGGAGTAAATATGAAAGTGGCTTGCAGGCCCGGGCCGGTAAATTGGATTTAGAGGAAGAGTGGATTCGCGTGTCCTGCTTTTATCTGGTAATATGACTTTATCCTTCATATGGACAGAGGGGTGATTCCTGCTTATATAGGGTCTGGCTGCACGAAATATTGATAGAAGTTGTTTATATATCCAACAGTTCTGAGAGCGATTTTTAAAGAAAGACACTATATATATATATATATATATATATATATATATATATATATATATATCACTATATTCAGTATAATGATCTGCCTTCCCTAGCTTCGTCAATTCTACTTTCGTTGACGCGTTTCGGAGAACATCCATCTTCAAAAACTATATCTATCTTTTTTTTGAAGATGTAGTTATATATATCTGCTTCATTACTCTCGATTCAATATATGTATATATATATATTTATATATAAGTGTATTAGGTGTATATAGGTGTATTGAAGATGGAAAGTAGAATTGACGAAGCTAGGGAAGGCAGATCATTATACTGTACATAGTGATAGTAATCTTAGCAGAAAAATCAAAAATATAATATATATATATATATATATATATATATATATATATATATATATATATATAGTTTGAATTTTCAGATTTATATATATATATATAAATATTTATATATATATATATATATATATATATATATATATATATATATGTTTCATACGAACTATGATTTTTTTAAATAAACGGGTTGCAACCTTTTCTCTGTTTTTGAATCTGAAAATTTTGCCTGTACCTCATTTGTTTGTTTGTCAACTAAAGCAGGAACGCCAATCAAAACAAGTTGAATCACAACGTAGAAGATTTTAACACAGCTGAATGTTAAACTTGCCAAAAAGTAAAAACGCTGTTTTATTTAATTACCTTTTTGTCAAAAAAAGAAATTGACGATGTAGATATTTTGATTAAAGTATGGCTATTTGCACAAGAGAAAGTGCAAGAGTTTAAGGACAGTGTTATGAAGGAAATGATATTTTTTAATTGCAATTAATTTTGTAATTTAGTATTTTGGGTCTCAACCGCATTGAATGTCGCATTCTGGTGTCATGTTTTTTTTAATGCAGGCTTAAGTCTTAATATTTCCTGAGGCCTGTGTTTATTTTTATTTTCAAACTGACCATTGTAAACTGTGATATATATAGGTAAAAGAAAGTCAAAATAGGTTTTATTTGCCCGGTAAAGTACTTTTTTTATAATATGTTAAAGATTTATATAGTATAACTGTTACCGGCAAAGTATGAAACTCCGGCATTCTATGGAATTCCCAGGCATTTGTATATAATGTCAGACGTTTTTAGGCAAGGTATGAAATATGAGATGTATTACATACTTTCCCTAGGCATTTCATATAATACCTAGGCATTCTTTAGAATGACAAATACTATTTAGGCAAAGTATGAAAAAACCGTCCTGATGAGCTTATTATAAACAAATAATGAGAGTGCCATTAAAAATGCGTAAAGAAAAATGAAAGTTGTACAAAACATAATTTATGCATTTCTTATTAAAGGAAACACAATTTTCATATAAAAAATAAGAAATTAACCTACTTGTTGCAACATGGCAGGCTTGAATGACATTCTGAATTACATTTCATTACATTTTTCAAGCAAAGACATTTCATATTTTGACACCTTGTTTTACACATACATTTGACGAATCCTTGGCCGCTGCCACTGGACTGAGCAATTGCAACTGACCAGAGAGGAATTTCGTGGCCAGGAATATCTTCACTTGTAAGCAAGTTCTTAGGGCATAAAGTGAATTGTGATTTTACATATAATTGTTTTAAAATGCCTTCAGAAGTTCCAAGTCTACAGAAACCATCCTCTATCACACTCATTACAGCTGCCAATATCACCTCGCCCCTTGTCGACGTCAGGAGTAGGAACGCGCAGAGCTCCCAAAGAAGCAGTGGGAATTTTTTTTTCCGAATTCATTTTCATTTTTTTGGCTTAGAGTTCATTCTACTTTCGAAACGAATCGAAGATGTATTTTATACTTTGCCGGTTTTTCATAATGCCTTGGAAATGTGTGAAATATAAATTGTTTCATACATTGCCGGTTAGTTTTAGGCATTATATACAATGCCCAAGCATCCTTTAAAATGGCGGATTTCAAACCATTCCGGTAACATAACCATTAAAATACGTTATTAGGTTATTTTTACGTCCACTGAATGTTATCGTTAAACATACATTTAATTATAATCGCGGAATGCAGCTGTGAATTTCAGAAAAGTAACAATAATGTATTCTTGTGTTAGGTTAAACGAATTTGAAAATTCTATATCACCATCATAAACTGCGCAACTTACCGTGGTTCGTAGTTTCAATGTGATTTGAAAGTTACATGCTAATTTATACAGCTTGTAACGTTGATTTTTGGTAATTAGAGTAAGGTAGTTGTTGTCATATTGTTACTTTTTGGAAATTCACTTCCATCACGTCAAAAAGGGACAGCTGTGTTCTGCCGTTATTTAATTTTGAATTTGTTTTGTAAGAGATCAACAATACTTAAGGTTGATTATAAGGGAGATATTATTGCTTGTAAAGTGTTTTGTGGATTTAAGGGGCAAAGTAGGCAATATAGGTACACCCGTTTCAAAATACAGTACAATGCAATATTTCTTGTTATTAAAATGTGTTTATTATCTCGCTTTCTTGTCTGTTCGGTACAAATTTTGCAGTCGATTTTAAACTAACGTCCCGATGAGCTAGAGCAGAGGTTCTCAACCTTTTTTCTGCTTCGATTATCGACCATCTAAATAACTTTTTACATTCCATAGACCCCCATATGTTTACAATATGTTGCACAAATATCACCGTAAATGAAGCTTTTATTAGGAGCAATTCAGTAATACAATTTGTTTTAATAATTTGTATTTTGTATTATTAGATATAGATTAAAGATATAATTATATTTATAGAAGTAGAAATTTATATAAAATACAAATCACATAAATACATGAAATTTTAAAGAGATGGTTGCGGTTGATGTCCTTTGATTATCTTACTTATATCCGGGGAAATACTTGTTAATATTAATCGTAAATCACCACGTTCTGATATCTTGAATCGATTTCTCGTCTTTCGCAATAAATTATTTACCTAAATCCTGTCTCAAACAAGTAAGTACTAGGAAACGCTAACAATAGTGGGAAATACTTGTTAATCTGACGTATTTTGTGCGAATGTCTTTGCAAGTTGAAAATTCGTCAAATCCACTTGTTTGGAAGTTGATTTTGAGTTCCAAATTCTCTTAAGTTCAATCATTTCTTCTTCTAGTTAGAAATCAATATCGGCCATGTCGCTTTCAGATGGTTTTATAATCCGAGGTGAATCTTTAAATTTTCTAAGTCTTTGTAATTCAATCGACCAATTCAAAGTTCAATAGACCCTCAAGGGGTCCACCTTGGCCCCGTTGAGAACCCCGAAGCTAGAGCCTTGCAACTTTAACGTAGCTCAGAACTGGATAACAATGCAATATTAACTCGCTTTCTTCTCTGTCCGTTTGTTGTGTTTGTGTGTTTGTTGGTGCGCGCCTAATACACGTATATATATTGAATCGAGAGTAATGAAGCAGTCGCCGCTTCGATAACGACGCAAAACGTGTTCAAACACGCACACAAAATGGGAATACGTTGAAATTACCACGATTATTGTAGAAATTGAATTCGCTACGAACTCATCAGTGAAGGAGTTGTCGAAAAGCAGCGCGATGCCAAGGAACGAATGGCTCGAGTAGAGCGCTCGGGACTGTGGACGCTCACTCCTATCGACTTGACAATGAGACGCGAAACGACACGCTCAAGCAAGAGAATATGAACAGCTCTGTTTGTTTGTTTATCTATATAAAGTTAATTTTGTTTGCTTCTTAATTAAATTTTTTCAGGAAAATAATTTAACAAACTGATATAACTAAAGATAATTATTTAAATATCACGGACTAAAAAGTATAAAATAATTTCTTCTAGCCCCATGCATGAATAATTTTAAACGTGAGATGCATTGAAGGGGCGTAAATGCTATAATTCCTAATGGAGGTCAAGTAGCTCGTAATTTATACGAAACTAATCTTCTGTTATGTAGTGGATGCGCCCCATGTTTTCGTTTTAAATTTTACCTGTAATTTCACAGCCATTAGGGCAATAAATACAATATCTGTATGGGGCAAGGAGGACATTATTTATAATTTGTACACGCTTTTTCTTAACTTGCTTCTTCTGTCTGTACGTTTCATGGTTCTTATCGTGTAATCAATTTTTAACCCACTTTCCGCCATCCAATCGACTTGATATTATGCACACTTGCTTGCTTCCGATGACAGTGTAATATTCAATTATATACAACAAATTTTGCTTCATTGGGCTCTAATTATTTAATTATTGCATATGGAAAATCGTTTTAGCGTTGTTCAACAGATTGCGTTAGTTTCTTCTAACACTTTTTACATTGAAAGTTGTCGGAAGAAGCGAGTTCGAGTTGATTACAAGATTCATCACTTAAAAAGTAGAAAATAAAATAAAGAAAGATTTTTAAAAACACGTTTTTTCAATTCAAGTATAAAATGCACTAAAAGTAAAAAATAAAATTTTCACCAGTCGAAGAATAAAACGAGGGTGCCCATCAATACTCACAAGGATCTTCTTCAATAATTTCTAATTAATCTAATCTGCACCCACGCTTTATTCTCCGACTGATGAAAAATTTATTTTTTACTTCTTAGTGCATTTTATACTTGAATTGAAAAAGTGTCTTTTTTAAATCTTTTTTATTAGTCTATTTTGGAAACTTGGCATATTCAACATTTTATTTTTCTATAAATAATTATGCTTTAATACAGTAGTGTTTGCAGCCCCGACGTTGCCCCTCTCTCGTACGACCCTGGACGTGCGGGCGCTGCTCTTCAGCCAGAACCGATGCAAGCGTGTACGCGCCTTTAGGTTTTACGATGGCGTGGCCGCGTTATTACTTCATCAAGTATTTACTTTGGCTACTCCTCGTGCAACGTCAAGACTTGACACTACTTTCACTCCCCCGCACGACAATCCGTGACCTTTAGCTTCATCGCTCAGCTGTCGCACCCTGGGTAGTACGATGTTATACATAATTAGCATTATCCGTCGCGGATTTTCCCATGAAACTTAAACTGTTTCAATAATTTATAAACGTAGAAAATATATTAATAAAAGCACAATTATCTTATTCACCAAACTCGTGATTATTTTACACTGAAAAAAAAAAATATTAGATCCGGAATATGTTTATTGATTTTAAACGTGTTGCATTCGAATTACAATGTCCAAAACTCCTATGAGACTCTGTACGAGAGAAATTTGTTTCAAACACTACAAGTTGGTCTGTTTTGAAATTCTTTCTACATGACCACTTACTCGGTTACATTACAGTAAGACGTGCCTTCTTATACAATCATTTTATTTATTATTATTTATTTTTGAAAGTGGTGAAATATAAGTTTTGTTATTCAAGTTGTAGAATATTGTTTTTCTAATTGCACACTTGTATTCATCTATTTTACACCTTTAGGGGGTGAATTCTGAAAAACGCTGAAATATATGTTTAATTATTTTTGTGTGAGTTTTTTTTCAAGAAAATATGTTTAAAAAATATCTTTCTGATTTTTTTAAATGTGGAATATGTGCTTTTTAACAGTATTTAGGATGAATTAGGAAAAGTGCTAAAATACGTGTATCGTTTTTTTTCAGAGTATGTGTCTAGAATGTACGATAAAAAATATTTTTCTACAAAATTGTACATATTTTTACGTGTATATTTTGTTCTTTTTATTACGTTTAGGGGATGAATTTGAAAAATGGTGAAAAATGTATTTAATTACTAGTGTTTTAGAGTAATTATGTTAAGAAGATCCTACCAAAAATGTTGCCCCATAAATACTGTTCTGTCCCCTTTTTACCCCTTTAAGAGTTCAATATTGGATAACCATTTCTTATTGTACCTAGTGATATTAAAGTAATTTGAAAATTTCAAATTTCTAACTACTATCCTTTCAGCTGTACGTTGACCAGTCAGTCAGTCAACACATTGCTTTATATATATATAGGCCTATATAATTTCCAAAAATAATGTTTTTATCTTGCTTTCTTCTTGAAACTCTGATTTTACCTTTAAGAGCAATAAAACCTGCATTTATTTTAAACTTTCAAATTGCACTGAAAATAAATAAAATTAACCCTCACCGCCGTCAAGTTAAATTTCTTAATTTAAATTGATTTTGAAAATTCATAATGCTAATTTATTCAGTTTGTAACGCTTATTACAGTGTTGCAATCACACTGATGACATTTTGTAAGATTTAAAATGACAGCCATTTTGAAAAAGTTGAACTAATTTTGCTGCTTATCGAACGTTTCCAAGCTATTAAGCAAGTTTGATTTTTTTTTTTTTAACGTCCGACTATTGTGCACACTTGGGCTAATGCAGACGATGGAATGATTTATAGCGTATGAAAATGCCAAGCCTTGACCGGGAATCGAACCTGGGTCGTCGGGGTGAAAGCCCAATACGCTATCAACTAGGCCACCGAGGCGGCTTAAGCAATTTTGAATTGAATCAAACTAAAGTTACTAACGTGAACGTGCTAAAAACACACGCGCGCACATACGCGCGCGCGCATACATACACAAAAACACGCGCGCGCGCACGCTCGCGCACACACACAAAAACTCGCGCGCGCCCACACACACACACACACACACACACACACACAAACGCACACACACACGAACAGGCGCGCGCGCACACACACACACACACACACACACACACACACACACACACACACACACACGCTCGCGCACACGCACACACACGCGCGCGCACGCACACACACACACACACACACACACAAACACACACACGCTCGCGCACACGCACACACGCGCGCGCGCACGCACACACACGCGCGCACACGCGCGCACACGCGCGCACACGCGCACACACACACACACACACACACACACACACACACACACACACACACACACACACACACACACACACACACACACACACACACACACACACACACACACACACACACAAACAAACACAAACGCACGCACGCGCGCCCACACACACACACACACACACACACACACAAACGCACACAAACACACACACAAACGCGCGCACGCGCACACACACACACACACACACACACACACACACACACACACATATTTCCTTTTATTAATACAGATGTACAGTAACGGGATGTTTCAAATTGTCTGCGTTAAATTGAGTTATGCCACTGCCTGTATGATCTAACAAAATCTGTTCACAGGGTGTCTAAGGCAATGCACAGTACGCAGCTATGTTTGTTAATTAATTGATCACAGCAAGCAGTGAGGAAGGCAGGAGCTACTGTATTGTATTGTTCTCTAATGCGGGGTTCATGTAGTGCCTTTGTGATACTCTCGCTTCACTCTATTCGCCCCACTTTGTTGTTGATGAAGTTCTGTCAAAACAAATCCGCGCTTTCACACCTTCACGCGCCTCCCCACCCCCGTTCCGTTTAATAACAAACTGCATCCACCGTACATTTAACACGGCAAACAACGGTTATTACACGGTGTGTTTTTACTGTCAGGATATTCTTCGAGATTACAATAGTGACGATTTTAAATCGAACGTAATCCTTTGTCGGTTTATTTCTGTGTTCTGTTGTTTCATTCGTCCTTGCTTGTTGCTTTGTGGGGTCTGCAAATAACGAAAATAAACTCTTACTGCAGTCAGGGTCCTTTTATCGATTTGCTCTAGAATCTGAAACATTTTAGTTTTCAATTTTGGTACACTGAGTTTATGGATATTTTCGAATGACAAAAATTGGCGCAAAATTTGATTACCTGATTTTTAAAAATTATGATAACGTTTTTTTTTATCAATGCCTTTCGTGACGGTTTTTTTTGGGAGGGGGTTAAATAATTCAATGTGATAAAGTATATATATTTCGTTAAGTTATCAGCTTGAATAAATTATTGGAAATTAAGTCGTTAGTCACCTGAGTTGGGCCGGGTGGCCACCAAATACGGAGCGGAACTGAGCAGAGTCAAGTGGCGCCGCATGGCTGTGCTCCGCTTTCAGTGGCCGCTCCGCTCATCCAGGATTGTGAAATCAGGATCCCTTTTGAACGCACATTGTTGCCTAAACATGTCGAACAAGTACAGTTGGTAGTATTTATGCGTTAGCCCGCCCAGCTTCAGTAATTCGGTCCTGTTTGATTTGAAAGTAGCAAAAAAATCAATTCAGACGACAGTCAAAATCATACGAAAATGTATTATTTTATTTAAAACTTTCGTCCGCGGTCCTAAAATTTAACAAATAATTAGGATTATGACCTATTTTTTTCCGTCTAGTGGTCTTTAACTCACCTTGTATGGGCTACTGCAATTTCAAAAATTCGCATTTTAATTTATAATAGCCAACAGGCAAATTTAACAAATAGCCAAAAGTTCCAACTTTTAGATTATTCCTATCATCTACTAGTTTATATATAAAATGAATGAAACGATACTCAAAAGAATCTGTATGAATTCACATTCTAATTTATAATATCCAAATTTCACAAAAGTTCCGATTTTTAGATGATTCCTATCATCTGCTAGTTTAAATATAAAATGAATGAAACGATACTCAAAAGAATCTGTATAAATTCACATTCTAATTAATAATAGCCAAATTTAACAAATAGCCAAAAGATCCAACTTTTAGATTATTCCTATCATCTACTAGTTTATATATAAAATGAATGAAACGATACTCAAAAGAATCTGTATGAATTCACATTCTAATTTATAATATCCAAATTTCACAAAAGTTCCGATTTTTAGATGATTCCTATCATCTGCTAGTTTAAATATAAAATGAATGAAACGATATTCAAAAGAATCTGTATAAATTCACATTCTAATTAATAATAGCCAAATTTAACAAATAGCCAAAAGATCCAACTTTTAGATGATTCCTATCATGTGCTAGTTTAAATATAAAATGAATGAAACGATACTCAAAAGAATCTGTATAAATTCACATTCTAATTAATAATAGCCAAATTTAACAAATAGCCAAAAGATCCAACTTTTAGATGATTCCTATCATGTGCTAGTTTAAATATAAAATGAATGAAACGATACTCAAAAGAATCTGTATAAATTCACATTCTAATTAATAATAGCCAAATTTAACAAATAGCCAAAAGTTCCAACTTTTAGATTATTCCTATCATCTACTAGTTTATATATAAAATGAATGAAACGATACTCAAAAGAATCTGTATGAATTCACATTCTAATTTATAATATCCAAATTTCACAAAGTTCCGATTTTTAGATGATTCCTATCATCTGCTAGTTTAAATATAAAATGAATGAAACGATATTCAAAAGAATCTGTATAAATTCACATTCTAATTAATAATAGCCAAATTTAACAAATAGCCAAAAGATCCAACTTTTAGATGATTCCTATCATGTGCTAGTTTAAATATAAAATGAATGAAACGATACTCAAAAGAATCTGTATAAATTCACATTCTAATTAATAATAGCCAAATTTAACAAATAGCCAAAAGATCCAACTTTTAGATGATTCCTATCATCTGCTAGTTTAAATATAAAATGAATGAAACGATACTCAAAAGAATCTGTATAAATTCACATTCTGATTTATAATAGCCAAATTTCACAAATATCCAAAAGTTCCGATTTTTAGATGATTCCTATCATCTGCTAGTTTAAATATAAAATGAATGAAACGGTATTCAAAAGAATCTCTATGAATTCACATTATAATTTATAATAGCCAAATTTAACAAATAGCCAAAAGTTCCAACTTATAGATGATTCCTATCATCTGCTAGTTTAAATATAAAATGAATGAAACGATATAAGAATCTGTATAAATTTACATTCTGATTTATAATAGCCAAATTTAACAAATAGCCAAAAGTTCCGATTTTTAGATGATTCCTATCATCTGCTAGTTTAAATATAAAATGAATGAAACGATACAAGAATTTGTATAAATTCACATTTTCAACGGAATTTTAAATGTTAATTTATGCATATTTCCATGTTAATTACAACAGTAAAATCCAATTTTATAAAAAAAACAAGACAAACAAATTTTTAAAGATGTGAGATGGCCACCATTTTGAAAGTGACAGATTTTATTGGATAACAAATTTGACCAAACTATAACCAAAATCGATTTTTGTGACAAGTTTAATTCAAATCAGATCAAAATTATACACATAAAAACACACGCGCGCTCGCGGGAATGTGTGTGTGTGTGTGTGTGTGCGTGTGTGTGTGTGACCTTGAGAATAACAGCGACAGCGCTCAGTGCAGTGCAATGGCTACTCCGCAACAAAAGGCTCAGTGTGTTATTTGATTTCTGCAAACTGAGTCTGTTATAACAGTGCACTGTAATTTTTAACGTGTGTACGGTGGTGAACCACCTACAGCAAAAACTATCCGTTATTGGCTGAAGTCGAGTCATTTTCGTATTTTTCAATGGCCTTAACGCTGATTACGACAGTGAAATTTGATTTTAAAAAAATTCAAGATAAAATCGTTACGCACTTTTCAAGTTTCGGAATGACATTTTGAAACGCTCGAACGTATTTTGCGGGGTAACAAGCTGTTACCCAAACCGATGAATAGAAACGGACCAAAATTGTGAACGGTATTAACACAAGTACATACACACATACACATTTTTTTTTAAATTATATATAAAAAAATTAACGTCTTCACAAAAAGGTGCACTAGAAGTTTGATCGCGTCTTCGTTAACGGTAAAGCATGAGAGATACTATCAATAACTCATTTTCAAATAGAAATTATAATGGACCAACGTTTTCGGTTACGAACTTGACAATAATAAGTGGAGTCACGTGATCAAAACGTTTGTAGCATTTGTAAATTATCTTCTCTTGTTTGCAAAACAATTAAATCGATTAACGGCAGTAATATTTGTTTTCGTATTGTAGTATCCAGTTTAGCATTACTTTGGGTCTCGGTGTACAGTTTTCCTTTTGGTTATGAAATAGGATGCGGTGGTATTATAAAGGAAGCCAGCGTATCCTGTTTTGCGTTGTAATTCCATAGGTGGCTCACGCTCGTTTTACCGTGAATTTAGCTATGGTTCCTCCTTCCTACATTAATGTAGCTTGTATCTAAGTAGCAAATCTTATATCGCCACTGGCGTAGTGCGGGGGAAACTGTGATGTCAACGGCTTATGGTAAGTTGCGATTTTTCTGCGACTCTATCTCTTATCTTATGTAACTAACTACAACGTAGATCGGCTAAATGTTTAGTCGTAACGAAGTGTTGCAAATTTCAAATCAAAATCAAAAACAAACCCCGACCGCCGTCTAATTTATTATTTTCTATTTATTTTCTAATAGTACCTACTAATTTTATTTTATTTCATATTCGCTGCACTGATCTGCGTTATGAATCTATATATATATATGACCAAAATTTGAACGAAAACTGTTGAGCAAATTTTGAAAAAAAAATGGAACAGTCAAGCGGAAGATTAGTGCGGTCTTGTTATAGACGAAGCTCCCACGTTCGCTTTGTTCTATCTTCAGAAGATAACCTTTGTAATTAATGGCAGACATCATTGTTCGGCGAGACCTGTGCTCCGTATAGCAGCGCCCTGACCATAGAAGTAATTGCGTTGGAAGTAGCCTATTTACAAACCAAGACGAAGCAAGATTAATTACTAAAACTTAACAGTCTTTATTCTTTTACTGAAAGAAAGAAAAGAATAAAATTTGGGATTTTAATAAATATATTTTCAGGTCCAAGTCAAAAAAGTGGTAAAAGCTAGTCGTACGTAGTGTTTGGTTTTATCGTTGTGCATATTATTAAATATCGTGTGTTTTTGTTAGTGTTGTGATGTGTTTTCAATGTTGTTATTTTTGTTACGACCTCGACAGGGAGATTTGACATTTTGTATTACGGCCTGAAGATGAAACAATGAGGTTTCGAAACGGCAGTAGCTTTTACGAGATGGGTAAAAAAGACCGTTAGACGGAAGAAAATAGATCATAATCCTATTTATTCAAAACAGTGGTCTCACTTTGATCTGTCAGGCTGTATGTCTGTGCACGCTGGAGACTAAAACATTCTGATAGATTCTGGCAAGTAGGTCTGGTTTGTCTATATCTCCAAAAATTTTTAAAATTTTTCAACAAATATTTGAAGCGCTTTTTGTTTGATGACCGCGTCCAAAAATGTGTTCATAAAGCGAGTAACATTGCATGATGTGTTAACCACATATTGACCCAAGTTACAAAAGTTCACATTGCTTGTTTGACGCGGTCACTAAATACAAATAACTCGACGCACTGTGTTTGCTAAACCGATACAAAAAACGCGAGACCGCAGCGAGCAATAAATTCACTCTGTATAAATAACTTGTAAACAAGATATATATATATCGTCTCCCACCTACATGTGGGACACTGACTCGATGGCATGTCAAGATATAGGTCGAGTCACACGACACGGGCAGAGTGTGTTGAAATATTTGGCATTACGGCACGGTCACTATTAATATCTGTTAATTTTGTTATATTGCGTTTTGTTAGTTTATAATTTTTACTACACTGAGGCTTGGCCAAGTGTTATTTTAGAATTTTCTGCTAGATTTGATATCTAGGACATTATAATATCCTCTGAACTTTTACTAGGCTGCTGTTTATAGCGTATTTTCTATTGGAAAATTAGCTATTGGTGCGGCCATTATAGTAATAGCCCGGGACTTAGAAATGAGCGATACTGACCTCCAGATCACCTTTACATGGTTATTAAAATTTTATATATCGTTCGCAATTTTGGTTCGATGCCAAACGTTATACTGTCAAGTTGTTAAACAGTAATTCTTACCTATAAACTTATAATAATAAATTCACTTCAACTGCTGCTACGTAAATACAATCAAGGTTATTTACGAACCCACAACACAAGAACAGTTATTGCGTGACGCCTTCCCCTAACCTTTAAATATTCGTGACTCAGAAGACTCCCTATCAGATAGCGCCACTACATTTCCGATTTCTATCTCAGGAAACGCTTCAAATCTGTCAAATCAATGCTTTTGGTTCGCGTTGTTTGTGTATTTGTAAATTACGCGTCGTTATTTGACTGTTATACTGCGTGGTTTTGTTATATTATCAGTTGAATCTATTTTCAGAGCAATAAAGTAGCCTGTTGGTGTTAAAATTGAACGGGAAGTCTGTAACCGTTACCTTTTTTGTAAGTTCTTTTCACTTGAACAATTGTGTGTTTTGAACAAATTGTAAAATTTGTTTCTGTAAAATATATTTTAATAACTTCATTATTTGGACAGTTTTGCCGGCTTGTTAGGAAAATAACTATTTTTTGGTTCGTTTCTGAAAATCGATAATTTCTTGTTTCCGTTTATATTTTTTCTCTATATGAACTGTACTTACATTAATATAAACGTGAATGCGATAGGCAATACATTGGCAAGACGAAAGTACCTCTTTACATAACAATAAACGGACACCAGTACGAACACGCTTTTACTGGATCGACGAAAATAGCCGAACATATACGGTCGGAAAATCGTAAATTCAACTGTGAAGAAGCAAAAATTGTACACCTGGAGAATAACTTATTTAAACATAACAAAAATAAAAGCCGCCTTGGTGGCCTAGTTGATAGCGTACTAGGCTTTCACCCCTAGGACCCGGGTTTGATTCCCGGCCAAGGCTTGGTATTTTCTTACGCTATAAATCATCCCATCGCCTGCATTAGCCCAAGTGTGCACAATAGTCGGACGTTAAACACACACAAAAAAAATTAAATAAACATAAAATAATTGAAGCCTCGTACATTACGTTAACGGATAATATTCTGTCAATCAAACCAATGAAGCCTTAGCTTTTCCTCTCTGGTGCGTGAAGACTACTCGCCTTAGAAGTAATACTTGTTATTGACCCTTTTTACATCGGCATTATATTTTAGAACCAATGAGGTAATTTTTTTATACCGTCTGTCGAACAATTGTTCATCAGTTAAACGTTAATTCGTCTCTTTTTGAACTTTAAAAATCGATACAAACCCTCCACAACTTGAAATATCATTTAATAACATTTGTTTAAATGTTATTATGTAACATCTGTAATACGAAGGTTGTCCGTAAAATAAGGTTCCCAATAATTTTTCACAATGAAAAACATGTTTATTTGCATTAAATAATACATTTTTGGAAATCTTACACTTTTTTCGACATAATCGCCGTTGAGATCGATGCATTTTTGCATGCGGTGAATCATCTTTTGTATGCCTGAGTCGAAAAACTCTCCCGCCGCGCCGCGAAGGTAGCTTAAAACTTTTTCTTTCAGCTTCTCTCTGGTACCACTTGGGGCTAAGTCCGGGCTGTAGGGCAGATGTGTGACAGTATCCTATCCAAATTGGTCGACTTCGGCGACTTTGGATGTTTCCAATGACGTGATTGTTCTTTCGTTTCCGATATCGTA